>RJWM01028957.1:0-25005 GCA_004363535.1 Dasyprocta punctata | reverse complement strand
GAAGGTCTCTGAGATCCCAGCTGAGCTCCAACATCCTGTGCCTATTAACATATTTAGACCAAGTTTGATTGTTTTATTAGATTGTTTACTGCAAACTATAAAGGATGCACATTTATGTAGGGTCAGAGAACCCCAAAAGTGTAAAGTTATCCATTAAGTTTGAAGTAACAAAGCTTAACAGTAAAACAGAACTAGGAGTTTGGGGTTTTTATTTTCATCTCTATAAAAAAACAGATCAGGCAAGGTGGTACACACCTATAATCCCAGTATTCAGGAGGCTGAGGCAGGAGGATTGTCATGAGTTTGAAGCCAGCCTGAACTACAAAGCAGAATCTTCCAAAAAAAAAAAAAGAGGAAAAACAAGCCAATACAAAAATCCTTTCAACACCAACATTCAACCTAATCCCATCTCCTCCTCTCCAAGATCACAGAAGTCCTAGGGAAGTTATTTGCAAAACAGTTAAAAAGAGGAAATATTATTTTGACTGATAGTCACTATGAAAGAAAATACTATAACACTTTTAAGAAAGAATTTATAGGTAGCCATAGAAGTACATGCCTATAGTCCCAGCACTCTGAAGGCTGAGGCAGGAGGATCACAAATTTGAGCCTAAGTTTGGGCATTTAGCAACTTAGTTAAGACCCTGTCTCAAAGAAAAAAAAAAAATGCTGAAAATGTAACTCAGAGCTCAGCATGAAGGCCTGGGTTCAATCCTGAGTCCTTCAAAGATGAAAGAAGGAAGGAAAAATTGAGGGATAAGTTCACAAAGATAGAGAACAAATGCCACAACAGTTTTCAACCTGCAGGGACAACACAGTAGTAAAAGAATATGGTTTTGAATTGCTATAGTTCATGTTCACACAGATTCCCTGATTTTGTTTTTCTAATCTCCAAAAATCCCATTTTAGAGAATACAAATCAAGTTACATATAAGAACGAATCATGTAGGTTTAGGTATGGTAAAATCGAAATAAAGATTTGGGCTTCTTCCATCCTCTTTGGGTATTCTAGTTTAGGATAGCATCTGACTTACTGGTACTGACACAGATCCCAAGCTAAGTATTTCTGCCATGAAGACCGAATAGGAAACTCCTAAGAGGACAACTAAGAAAAAGGAGCTACTGAATTTTTTTTAAAGCAGTAATATTCCAGGAAATGTTACATTTCACAAGATCTCTCTGTTCTTAGAAAGCTGCATCGTCCATGAAAAAAAAAATTTCTGAGGTACATTTTTCCATTTATGAATGAAATACTCTATCATAGCTCAGGCTTCTCCTTTATAAACAGGTGGTTGAACTGCCCTTAATGTTTATCTCACATGATTTTTTAAAATGAAAATCAGCCTGACATCATTGACAAGCGAGTTCTCACCCGTACCGGATGCGCGTGGCTGCACATGGGCTGGCCTATGCCCCTCCTCGCCTCTTCCACACAAGTCTCCCTACATCAGTCAGTAGTTCGTGCACAAGTGTGCAACAGCCATCGTGAGACAGGGAGGTCCTAGCTCTCTACAGGGACAATTTAGCTGGGGAGACAGTATACACAAAGGGTTCCCAGTACTGATACAGCTAAGACTTAATCATATTTTCTTAGTAACACAGAGGTGCCATCATCTCTATTTTTATTTGCATGATTCACAAAGCCTTAATCCAAATAGGGAAAAATAAATAAATTCATGCCATGGATTTTAGTTATATCACAATACAATAAATACATAATAAATAACAGAATCTGAGTATTTAAAAAAAGAACACAGCAGTAAGACATACTGGGGAAGATGAGTTGAGATTTTTAATGGCTAAAATATCGCACAAACTCAGGAAAGAAAATCAGGGAAAAGAAAATGGATTTTGCTGTTATTACCTTAGCGATGACAATGACAAAGAAATGTGGTTGCTCAAGACTCTTGTCAAAAACCAGAGGGGTATGAAGAATGAACTGCTGGGCATGTTTCTGAGGACCCTGGCTTTAGCCCCGACTCCTTCACTATTCTTCCCTCTCCTGCACTGCTCTTCTACCTGTATATGGACTAGCTGATGGCTAAGTTTCCTTTGATGAACACTCCTGCTGATCCTTTCTTTGATAAATATATCCAAGTCTTCTGTCTTGTCCACCATCCAAACCTATCTCCGGCAAACAGACAATGTGCACCCTAAATTTTTCATGAATCTGTGACTTTAACTTTTTATGTTTATATATGACCTCTACAGCAGTTGGTCAAAAAAGCAAAATTCTAATTCATATTGCTAAAATTTAGCACTGAAAAATCATCACTTGTACATTATCTAGTACTAATAATCTAGCCAGATTAATACAGTATATTACTCAATATTCTCACAACTCTTAGTGTAGCTGTGATTCACAATAGTGAAGATCAGATCAAATAATTATGTATTCATTGCTTTTGGCTGGCTTGAAATTGACTTAGCTACACAGCAACTAAGAATACAATAACATTTCCTTTTTAATGATAATTCAGTGACAACACGTAAGTACGACTTTGGTATCAAAAGGCTACAGAAATGTTCTTTCATCTAGTAAGTTATTAAATACATGGAGTTTGAGGAAAAGTTAAAAGCAGAAGAAGAAATATGGGTTGTAATACTGATACTATCAACCTACTTCTATTTTCATGTTGGAAATATTCTTGTTTGGACATCTTGAATGTTAGGATGATTATCACCTAGTAACAGCAATGAATTATAATATTATCTAACATAATGCTAAACAATACAAGCTCTCGGCACTCTTAAATACTTTGAAGTCATTTCAGTAAAGAGATAAAAGAAATCCAAAATGGAAACAAGAGAATATACTCGGGCCTCCACAAAGCTATATGACAAGGTGAATAATAGGCATGAAAATAGAGCAGAGGATAGGTAAGTATGGAAAAGCTTTTCAAGTGACATTCTCACTTGTATCTAGCTCCATTATGCAGTTTAAATTTTGGCCAAATTTTTAAAGTATTTGTTAAACAGTTCTTGCATGTGACATATGTTTCCAGAATACTTCTGACATTGATACGAGAAATTATAAAACATTTAGAAATGAAAATGTTAGTCTCAAAAATAACACCAAAGTTCCAAGCTTCTTCTGAATTCATTAAGATGGAAAACATTTGGAAAATAGAATCATTCTGTTTTAAAGTGTTCAAATAATGTACTTAAAAAAAACCCCAGAAATATGTAATTGTTCAAGGCAAGGAAGAGACCGGTCTAAATAAAATTAGATCCTAAAGTTTACTCTAGGAATCATTACTCTTCCTTTGCAGTCTCAAAACCCTATTTGCTTCATAATAAATAAACTGTTTTATCTCTTCAACCGGGAAGGATAATTTTTACCCTACCAAGATGATGACAATGCCTCTGCAGTGCTCAACCAACAAGAAACACATGAATATGAAGTGGCAGCAACTCTTTCTCTCAAACGACGTGTATGCAAGAATTGATTTGCAATGCATTAATTCAGGAACTCAGCAGAGAGGCTCCTACTATATCTGGCTGATCTAAACTTGAGCTCATGGTAACACTGCACAAAGCTATGGTAGATGAAAGTGATAGGTAATGCCAACAGAACGATTCCACTAACAACACAAACTCCTCCAAGAATCCTTCCAGGCACTGTGATAGGATACATATCTCCATAGCCAACTGTAGTCATAGAGATAATCACCCACCAGCAGGCAGCGGGGATGCTGGCGAAGTCCTTGTTGGATGTTTCCAGGTCCAACCCATGTTCAAGAAGCTGAGAAAGTGCACTAAAGATTGCCATGGCAACACAAATGAAGACAAGTAACATAACCATCTCTCGATAACATCGCTTCAGAGTCAAACCAAGTGTCTGAAGACCAATGAAGTGACGGGCAAGCTTAATCACCCAAAAAATCCTCATCATCCTGAGCACCCTCAGGGTGACTCCAGCCCTCTGCAGTTGGGAGTTCTCACCCGTAAATACTGTCATTAGCACGGAGATGTAATATGGCGTGATTGCCAGTAAATCAATGATGTTCAGGGGTCTCTTGACAAACTCACACTTGTTTTTGGAGACGATGAACCTCACAATGCATTCCGCAGTGAACCAACCTATGCAGATAGCTTCAATTATCCTGTCAAGAGAACAAAAGAAGAATCGATCATTTTATTTTTAAGCATTTTAATAGCTCTTAGATTTCTTCAGATAGTACTACAATGACATAATAATTCAGTTACTTTTCCAGAAAACATAAAGAACAGACAGTATTACCAACATCATTAGAGCCACCAGGACACAACAGAACAACAAGTATTACAGTTCAGATGAAAACTGAACTTGATAAAGCTCTTATTTATGTTATGCTACAAGTAACATGATTAAAAGGACTATTTTTTTTTACTTGTCACTAATACACAGGAAAAAAAATCTCTGCTTATAGGGTGGTCTGAAATTAACTTCAACTGAGCCAGCCACAAAGTGAAATTCCACTTGCTCTTGAAGGACAGCGGTTCTCAACTGCGGTATCAGTTAGGGAGTGGGTCAGAAGGACTTTGTTCCTGCCAACAGTGGACATATCCAAAATTTGATGATTTATTCCTGATAAATTAGAGCAAATACAAGATGATTCCCTAAAACATGATTCTTTCTTTCCTTTCTGAGGCTTGTGCAGGAGATGCTGGAGCTGAGGTGCTCTCTGGCCTGAGCAACGCAGAGCCCTGGGTCCCACCCCCTCATCAGGAAGTCTGGAGTGGAAAGAGGGCTGAGGAGTCCCAACGCTGGAGCAAACCACCACCAGGATCTTCCCCAGAACCACGACTACTTTCTTTTCTGTAATTATTTTTATGTAGCATATATTTTTAAAATGTAAGACCATATTTTGCCTAGAGCTGTATTCACCAACCTTTCCATCTCACTGCGCATACTGAAATAATTAGTATTTACACAGCATACAAGAGCCAAGGAACAGGATTTCTGAAGCAGAAGCCGCCATCTTGGGGCCCTGGTCACGCACTCTGTAAGGCTGAGGAGTCAGATCTCAGCCCACTGGTTAGGGAGCCCTGATTTGCAGTGAGAGGCGATTTAAAGGGAACTGTAATTGATTTAAATCTTTTACATTCTCAGTTATCTTTAGTATACTGTCATTCATTTTTTCCTAGATCCAAACATCAGAAGTCTAATGGAAAGACATAATAGGCACAGTAAGAATTACTCAAAGTGCATTCCACAGAAGTCAGATTGCACTGGCATTATTCTGGGAAATGAGGAAATACCAGTAACCAAGTTTCCTTGTTACAGAGCTTTGTAGGACCATAAAGATTAACTTTGTGTATTTTATTAGCTTTTATTTATTTTGTGAATAGATATTCAACCATATAATTCTTATCTATAAATGTAAAGAAAAAATCTGTAAAGGTTAAAAAAGAAACACAGTGGCCAGCTGAGGCAGAACGAACACAAGTTGAAATCCTGCCTTGGTAACTTGACAAAAAAATAAAATAAAAAGTTTTGGCTATTAGCACAGTGCCAGGTCCCTAGTCTTCGAAAAGAAAGAAAAGGAAAACAGGAAGGAAACAAAGAAAAGGAGGAAAGAAGCTCAGTTGGCCACTTAGTCTCAGTCTCATCCCAATCCCTCACCACCTAGTTTCTTCAGTGGAGGCAGCAAATATCACTTTTTTAAAATGAATCCTTTCAGAGTTAGTTTATGCACAACAAAAACACACGTGTGTGTGTGTGTGTGTGTGTGTGTGTGTGTGTATTCACCCCTTTCTATATGAACACTGCCGTGCTTTTTGTCAGATTAATGCATCCTGGAGATCGCTGAAAACACAGCCTCCTTATTTCTTAAATACGGTAACAATAGTGCTCCACTGAATGTCTGTACTGTGATGTATTTAACCAGCTCACCTGATGAATATTTAGGTAGTTTTCAATCTCTGATGCCAAAAACAATGGTGTAATGAATATTCTTGTTTCTACACTATTTTATAATAGTACAAATACATCTGTAGGATAAACCTCAGATTTGGAACTCTGTATACAAGATTAAAGGCAAAGATTTTGATAAATCTTGCCAAACTACCCCCATAGAGGTTATACTGAGTTACTCTCCCACCAGCAACGTATGGCAATGTCTATTTCCCACAGCCTCCCCAAGGTAAAGTATTAATGAATTAGGAGGTCGCTGCCACTCTGATAAATAAAAAGCACTACTTTATTGGGTATGATAGAACATGTAATCCCAGTTACTCAGGAGGCTGAGGCAGGAGGATCATAAATTCAAGGCCCACCTTGGCAACTTGGCAAGATCCTATCTTATAAAATAAAATAAAATAAAATAAAATAAAATAACAAGGGCTGGGGTGTAGCTTAATACAGCAGTGGGTGTTCAGTTGTCACTTCCTTAAGGAGGAAGAAAGGAAGAAAGGCAAGGAGGGAGAAATGGGGAAGTTGGGTGAGTGGGTAGCATGCTGTTTGGAAGAATGTGGAGGATTTTTCCACAAGTGTAAAAAAGCCTGCTCTACGACCTATGTCCTTTGCTCACACAGCCTTGAACCTACCCAGGTCTGCTGCAATGATCCTTCAGGGTATACTGTGCTAGATCATTTTTATTTGTTTTCTTTAGGTCTGTTGTCCTCTGAAACACCAGAGGCTTTGTCTAGAAATCCGTTTGTAGCAACATTCAATAAACTACAGCCTGTGATCAAAATCTCTACTTCCCAATATGATGTACAACCTAAGAATTTTTCAAATGTTTTTTAATGGTTGGGAGGGAGGAAAAAAAAAAAAACAATTACATCTCATGACATGTGAAAATACATGAAATTCACATTTCAGTGGCCATAAATAGTTTTATCGGAACACAGCCATCCTCACACATTTACACTTCGTTTATAGCTGGTTTTGCTGTTGTTGTTTTGTTTGGGTTTTGGTTTTTTGAGACAGGGTCTCAGTGTGTAGTTCAGGCTGACCTTAAACTCACTATGTAGTTTCAAACTCATGGCAAGCATACTGCTTCAGCCTCCTGAGTGCTGGTATCATAGGCATGTGTCACCACACCCAGCTTAAAACTGTTTACATGCTTTAATGTAAAGCTGAACAGTAATGACAGCGATTATGTCTCTGTAAGCCTAAAGTATTTACTATCTGGCCCTTTATAGAAAAAACTTTGCCAACCCCTGGTTTACAGAGGTGGTTCTCAGCTGGGGGTGGTGGCACACACCTGTAATCCCAGTGTTCATGAGGCAGAGGCACAAGGATCACTGCGAGTTCGAGGCCAGCTTGGGTTACACAGTGAGACCTGTCTCAAAAAAACAAAAGAGGTGGTTCTCAAACTAACAGGCACAGAGGTGTTCTTCAGAATGCACAGGTGTTCCATGAGAATGTTCTGAATATATGCTTTCATTGCCCAGATTTGGTGATAAATGCCTATAATCCCAGCTACTTGTGAGGGTGACACAGGAGGTTTCTAAATGTGAGGCCACCCTGGGCAATTTAGGGAAACTCTGTCTCAAAATAAAAAATAAAAGCCAGGCGTGGTGGCGCACGCCTTTAATCCCAGCACTTGGGAGGCTGAGGTAGGAGGAGCGTTGTGAGTTCGAGGCCGGTCTGGGCCACAACGCGAGCGCAAGGCCGGCCTGAGCTACGCAGTGCGACCCTGCCTCAAAAAAACCAGGGCTGGGAGTTTGGCTCAGCGGCTTACATGCCTGCCCTGGCAGGCGCGAGGTTGTGAGTTCAATCCCCAGTACCGCAAAAAAAAAAAAAAAAGAAAAAATGAAAAATAAAAAATAAAATGGGGGGCAACTGAGCATACATTTCAATGGGAATATAGTTCAGAGTGCTTGCCTAGCATGTGCGACGCCTGGGGTGGGGAGGGGAGGGACAGAAAAGGAAAAGCTCTATATATCCTATAATTATTGCTGCGTGGTTCTGGGCGGCAATACAGAACTCTTGAGTAAGACTATGGTGGTTCCCAGGTCCCCTGTGTCTTTATTTCTGTCTTGCAGAGCTGTAAAGGAAGCCTTCCCAGGAAAGTTAGGAAAAGAACCTCTCCATTCCTCAGATCCTACAAGTTCTAAAAAGTGACATTCAGAATCTGTAGGATCACAATGCCAACATGTCAGTACTGTCACAAATTCCCCAGGCCACTGGTAACTAGGGCAATAGCCACTGATGGCCAGAAACTAGACATCAAAGTATATTAGTTTCCTGGGACTGCTATAAAAAATTACCATAAACTTAGCCCTTGGGAGCTTAAAACAGAGGACTAGAGCACTAGAGCACTTCCATATTGTGTGCAGGGCCATGGTCTCAACTCCCAAGACTGCCAAAACACAGAAACAAAAAAATAAAGAAGAAAAAACAAGAAGTCACCAAGAAGCAAGCCCTTCCTGTGAATCAGCATCATGTACAGGCTGCTGCCAGGAGAGCCAGACCTTTTCCCACAGCAGAGGCCTTTTCCCACACATTAGTGCCATTCATGGACTGCAGCAGGAGAGAACAAGAAGTCCCCAAGAAGCAAGCCCTCCCTGTGAATCAGCACCATGTGCAGCCCGCTGAGGGGAAGAACCAGATGCCAGCCCCTACCAGAGCACAGGCTGGGAAACAAGAATAGTCCACCCCAACCCTCACCCGTGCCATACATAAACAACCAGCGGATTTGGAGAAACACAGACTGTGATGATAACTATTGAGGCAAAATACAACTTAATGTTTGTAATGTTTATGCTTCACTGACTTTGTGGATCTAAAGCTGGTAGTTTGATCATCTATTCAGAGGATAATGATGCGCAATGCGGCATCTATGGGGGGATCTTCTTCTGAAGGTGATGGCCATTGTTAATTCCCTATCATGTGGTTTTGAAGTCCTGTATCATTTTCATTGCTTTGTTGGGTTGGGTTTTATTCTGTTCTGTTTTGTTCTGTTTGTCTTTTTATTTTTATTTTTTTGCAGCGCCAGGGATCGAATTCACAACCTCGCACCTGCTAGACAGGCGCTTAAGCCACTGAGCCAAACTCCCGATCCCAGTTTTTTGAGGCAGAGTTGCACTATGTAGCTCAGGTCGGCCTTGCGCTCGCGTTGTAGCCTGTTTTGTTCTGTTTGATTTTGTTATATCTGATGGCATGGGCAGCTATCTCAAGGATAACAAGATATACTGTGGTAGCCATTTTGGATTTGCTCTTGTTTTGAAGTCCTGTATTGCATTCATTGTTTTATTTTTATTGGTTCTATTCTGTTCTGTTTTGTTTGATTTTTACTAAGTCTGAAGGTATCTGCAGCTATCTTGGGGACAACAGGAAGCACTGTGGCAACCATTGTTCATTTTCCTATTGTTTTGAAGTCCTGGGTCACTTACACTGGTTTGTTTTGATTGGCTTTATTCTGTTTTATTTTGCTTGGTTTTATTCTTTTTAAAATTAAAAAAAAGAAGAAGAAGAAGAGAAAGATAAGAAAATTTACTTTCTCATACAAACCAGAGTCCAGAAATTCAAAATCAGGATCACCGGGCCAAAACTGAGGTGGCAGCTGGCCCGCTCTCCTTTTGGAAGCTCTAGAGGAGAATTTGCTCCTAGCATCATCCAGCTGCTGAGGCCATGTCACTCCAGGGTCTGTCCCCATAATACCCCCACCCAGGTCTCCAGGAAGTCTCCCTGCTGCCTCCTTACCAGGGTAAACACTATGACAGCACGAGGACCTACTGGGATAATCTAGTAGATTCATTTAATCACATCTATAAAATCCTTTGCCCTCAATCATTCTTTGGAAATTGAACCCAAGGCCTTGCACATGCTAGGAAGCACACTCTCCTTTTGCTATAAAGGCAACATTCACCAGTTTCAGGGATCAAGGGCCTTGACACCTTTTTGTGGGTGAGGGCAATACTTCCAGCCTATCACACAGTCACCAGGAGGACACATCCATCCCAAAGGAAAAGGAACCTAACCTACTGCCTGGAAGGAGAAGACTGGCAGATGAAGTCACTGCTTGACCCCACAGTTTCTCTGCTGTTCTCCTTGTAGACCTTGCGGTTGGCAGCAGTTCCTCTGTCCCTACCACACTAACAATACAAGCTGGGGCCTCCGCAATCAGAGGCTGAGAAAACTGAGAAAGTCATAAAACTTAGCAGGCTTATAACATAGGAATATGCAATGTTCCAATACGCAGTTTTAAAAGTATAATGCCATACATCGTGGTAATGCTCATCAAATACTGCATGTGCTACCCATCTTTCCACCCTCCCCTACAGTTAGGAAAAGTCATGTGACCAGTTCTCTACTAATGAGCAAAGAACAAAATGACTAATATTTCTGGGCAGAAGCATAGGAGAAGAGTGGGTGTGAGTTCTTTGCCTCGCCATGGCAACCTTGAAGGCATGTCTTCTATGTGGTCTGCTGTGAGATGATGGGGACCCTATCAGGCCAAGTCCTTAAATGACCTGCAGAGTAGAGTAAGACACTTTCTTCTCCGACCCACAATGGACATGGTATGTGAACAAGAAAGTAATCTTTGTTACGTTAAGCCACTGAGAGCTCCATGTTGCTTCAATTCTAGGTAATAAGCTGGTAAATACAGCACAATGTGCACCCAGATGGGACTGCAGGAGCATATGATTGTAGAGGTCACTGGCTCCTAGTCTAAAAACCCAAAATCAGAAATGTTCAAAACTGAAACACTAAAATGTTAACATACACGACAAGTAAAAAATTCCACACTTGATCTCATGACAGTCAAAACAAAGGTACATTAAAAATACCATGTAAAAAACCAGATGTGGTGGCGCATGCCTTTAATCACAGCACTAGGGAGGCTGAGGTAGGAGGACTGTTATGAGTTCGAGGCCAGCTTGGGCTACAAGGCAAGCACAAGGCCGGCCTGAGCTACATAGTGTGACCCTGCCTCAAAAAACTAGGGCCGGGAGTTTGGCTCAATGTGAATTCAATCCCCAGTGCCACAAAAAAACAAAACAAAAAACCATGTAAAGCCAGGCATGATGGCGTATACCTTTAATCCCAGTACTTGGGAGGCTGAGGCAGGAGGATCATTGTGAGTTCGAGATCAGCCTTGGCTACAAAGTGAGTTCAAGGCCAGCCTGAACTACATAGTGAGACCCTGTCTCAAAAAACAAGGCCAGGAATTTAGCTCAGTGGCATAAGTGCCTGTGTGGCAGGTGCAAGGTTGTGAGTTCGATCCACAGTACCAAAAAAAAAAAAAAAAAAAAAGTAAAATTACCTTCAGGCTATGTTTATAAATTATACACAAAACATACATTTTTGTGTTTAGATTTGTATACCAGCCCCAAGATACCTCATCACATGTGCAAATATTCCAAAATTTTAAAAGTATCAGAAATCTGAAACACTTCTGGTCCCAAGCATTTCAGTTCAGATACTCCACGTATAGTAATAATAACAGTTTCTTTACACTCTCATTTGAACAGAATATACCAGGTCTGCGGCTAATGTAACTGTCTCTTCTCAGCCAGACGGGAGTGACACCAAGAGGCACCAGGTCCCTTCCCCTCTGCAGGGAGAGTTCATCTGTCAAGTAGCAGAGTTGTGTGAGTCTTCCTTCCAAGGGCCCTGCCAGCTCTAAAATCCTAAAATTCTATTAATTTCAGAAGGGTAAAAATTTTAATTGCGTCAAAAATACCAGAACATTTTCTGTCTAATTATTTCTACCAGCAGCCAAAGCTGTTCAAATAAAAAAGAAGGAAATTCAAATGATGTGGAATAATTTCTCAGTAAGGGGATTTCAAAGAAGGAGGCCTATCTGTAATGAGGTCCTAGGGGTTCTTCCTGCCCACCCCCCACCAAGGCAGAGGCAATTTCTGCAGAACTCGTGCTGAAGAACTGAATCAGCGAGGAAGCCCAGGCATTATTTTCAAGGATTATGCCAAGTCAGTCTCCAACAACAAACACCACTAAGCCTGCCAAAATCCCCATGTTTCCAAATGGCTCTCTTGCCAGTGCCACCAACAACTGCTGCAAAAGTGAGTATTATTTACTAAGCACTGTAGCAAACAATCGAGCACTCCTGAAGGTTGCAGGAGTATAAAACACAAGCTGGGAACAAGAACTGAAGAAGATACTGAGGAACACCATCTTTCTTAGAAGCCCATTCTGACTGCGGTTGAGATCCAACTACATAGAAGTTTCTGAATGCATGGCTAATAAAAATGTTTACCTCAGCCGGGCATGGTAGCACGTCTTTAATCCCAGCAGTCGGGAGGCTGAGGTAGGAGGAGCGTTATGAGTTCAAGGCTGGCTTGGGCTACAATGTGAGCGCAAGGCCGGCCTGAGCTACACAGGGCGACCCTGCCTCAAAAAACCAGGGCTGGGAGTTTGGTTCAGTGGCTTAAGCTCCTGTCTGACAGGTGCAAGGTTGTGAGTTTGATGCCTGGTGCCACAAAAAAAATGAAATAAAATAAAAATGTTTACCTCTTATTGAGGTCTTTTGGTTGATTATGCACTAAGCTAAGCACTATCCTGACAGTAACATTTCATATGATCCTCTTCACATCCTTGGTCACCAGTTATACTAGTCAGTACTGCATTTTTCAGACTGTTGGTTCTTCACTAATTGAAATTGATATTTTTTTCAGAAATAGAAAATATCAGAGTGAATGAAAGTATAGCTATATAGAACCTATACTTCAGTTATATGTAATTGTGTCCTAGGTTACTGCTATGGCTTGACTGGCCCCTCCAAAACTCTCGTTGAAATTTAAGTGCCACTGCAGCAATACCATGAGGCCATTAGGTCATGAGAGCTCTGTCCTCATCAATGGTTTAATGTCATGCTTGAACCCTGGTACCAAAAAAAAAAAAAAAATTCTGTCATGTTTCCCCTAATATACCCACATTATAGATGGTAAAACAGAATGACTTTCCAAAGTCACACAACTAAGAAATTGCTGTATCACAGCTAATGAAATCCAGATATGCTAAGAAGCATTGGAAAATGCTAATGAGTTTTATGACCATGCCTGTTGCTAACAGTAAATAATAAATGTTAGTATCTTGGTCACCAGTTATACTAGTCAGTACTGCATTTTTCAAACTGTTGGTTCTTCACTAATTGAAATTGATATTTTTTTCAGAAATAGAAAATATCAGAGTGAATGAAAGTATAGCTGTACAGAACCTATACTTCAGTTATATGTAATTGTATCCTAGGTTACTGCTATGGCTTGACTGGCCCCTCCAAAACTCTCATTGAAATTTAAATGCCACTGCAGCAATACCATGAGACTATTAGGTCATGAGAGCTCTATCCTGGCAATGGTTTAATGCCATTATTGAGGGACTGGGTTAGTTATCTTGGCAGTGAGCTCCTGATGATTAAAATAATAATAATAACAAATGTCTCCCAGATACTTATTGACCTTTCTGTCATGTCATGATGCATCATGAAGATCCTTGCCAGATGTTATTTATTGTGCTCTTGGACTTCCAGCCTCAAATTCCATGAATAAACTTTTATCTCCTGTTTATAAGTAGCCCACCTCATATTCTGTTACAGAAAATGGACTATGACACTTCAGATGCAAAAATATTTCTTTCTGAGCCAGGTATATGGTGCACTCCTATAACTCCAGCACTCAGGAGGCTGAGGCAGAAGGATCATTGCAAGTTCGAGACCAACCTGGGCTACAAAGCGAGCCCAAGACCAACCTGAACTGCACAGCAAGACCCTGTCTCGAAAAAAAAAAAAAAAAAAAAACAACAACAACAACAACAACAAAAACAAAACAAAAAAAACCAGGAGGACCTCAACAATAGCTTACAATCTTCAGTAATTGCTATCACTGGCTGAACGCTCATGACGGAAGGCACTTATGGAAACAACTCAGAGCTTCACAAACAGGCTATAAAGAGGAACAAATGCTTCTAGAATTAACCAGTATCTGTCTCCTTGCTACCCAGCTGCCAAAAAGAAAAAAAAGACCAGGACATGGAACAAGAGGTCATTAACTATGCTGTGTAACAAACAGAACAGGGGCCCCTGGGTGTGCTCTTTTCACCTTTTCCCCCAATATTTTATTATGAAGACTTCCAAACACAGAGCAGATTCATTAATATTTTAAATACACAATCCTTGCTTATCACTAAGCTATTCCCTTAACCGTCCATCTCTCCTTCCAGTTCAAAATAAACTGCACACGTGTTCACTTCCATCTAGAACAAGAGTGCATACCATTAACCAAAGTTCAGTATTTATTTTTTTATTTTCTCTTGATATAAACTTTTTTTTTGTACCGGAAATCAATCACAACCTCGCACTTGCCAGGGAGGCGCTTGTGCTGCTGAGCTAAATCCCTGGCCCTGCTATAAACTTTACACAGCCTAGTGTGGTGGTGCATATCTGTAACCTCAGCACTCAGGAGGCTGAGGCAGAAAGATTGCTATGAGTTCAAGGCCACCCTGGGCTACACAGCCTGAATTACAGAGTAAGACTGTCTCAAAAACAAACAAACAACTCTCGGGAGCCCACCCCACAGGCCTGAGCGCCTCCAACCAGAAGACAACTAAGACTGCCTTCCGGGGGCATGACCAGGTTGGACCCCAGGAAGAGAGACACATGTGCCCCGCCTCCCCCCACACCTACCAGCACACCGGCTAAGAATCAAGGACAAAGCTCTGCCCCCTCTCCCCGCCCCTGTAAAGCAACCTGCTCTTTCGGAGGTCTGGCTAAATTGATAGCAACTAAGGTACATAAAACAACTAAATGCCAGTATTGTTTTGTTCATTTTGCAGGCCTGGGGCTGGCAGCCTGAGCATCTCTTTGGAAGATGACAGTACACAATGTAGCAAAAATGGGGGATACTTTTCTGTCTTGTCTTGGAGGCCCAATATTGTTCCCATTGTTTTGCTTTATTCTGATTAATTTTTTGGGCCTTATTTTATACTCTGGTTTTATTGTGGGTTTTTTTTTTTTTTTTTGGTTTGATTTTACTATACCTGTTGGAATGGTCAACTATTCTGAAAATAACAAGATATACTATAGTAGCTGTATCTGGTGATATACTGTGTACCTCCAAGTGCTCATATACTTTTGATGGGGCTGAGTCCAGCACGGGGATTGGCAATGTGAGTGCTGTACCTGCCCAGGGGTGGAGCCAATATACAGTGTAAATGAGGCGGGTCTTCCTCTTGCTGGCTTCCGCATTTTCGCTCTCTCTCTCTCTCTCTCTTGCCAGCACACCCTGTGGTTGCAGCCACCATGAACAGCAGCCCTGCCACACCATGCTGCCTTGGAGCCAACTAAATATAAACTGAAACTCCCGAGAAACTGTAAGAATAAACCTTTCCTTCTCTAATTTTGGGCATTAGGTATTTTGTCTCCACAAAGAGCGAAAAGTAACTAAGACAGTAGCTATTGTTTTCATAGTATCTTTCTTTGAAGTTCTGTACCAGTTCTACTGCTTTGTTTTGATTGACTTTGTTCTGTTACGTTTTGTTGGATTTTACTATCTTTAAAATTAAAAACAAACAAACAAACACCAAAAACCCTTTATAATCAATGAAATGTACAAACTTTAGGCATGGATTCTGAGTGTTAACAAATGCATAACCTGTGACCCAAACTCGTACAGAGACATACAGCATTCACATCATCACAGAGAGTTTCTCTGCCTGACTCATCTCTGTAGCTCCTGCCCTCACTTCCCAAATCCACAAGTCACTTAGCAAGTGCTTAGATGTTTGCCCAGTACAATGTGAGTGACTTTAATGGAAAGTTATGGCCTGCAATGCCCACTCACTAGTCACGGTAGGATATAAAAGGGGTGTGTCTGCCATGCAAACCAATATAGAAATTCCTCAAAAATTAAAAACGGGAATATCAGACAGGCTGGCAATTTCACTTCTGAGTATGTGTAGCCAAAAGAACTGAAGAGCAAGCTCCTAAGAAATATTTGCACACCCACCATCTTAATCACTTTCTCATTGCTGAGACTCAATATCTGACACCTGCGATTTAAAGGAGGTTTATTTTTCCTCACATTTCAGTCCATGGTTGGTCAACTCCAAAGAAAAACCAGCAAGGCAGTGGCGCATGGCAGAGGAAAAGCTGCTCACTGCTTGTCAGCTGGGAAGCAGAAAGCCAAGATGGGAGGTGAGAAAGGAGATATGTCCTTCCAGGCCATGCCCTAATGACCTGCCTCTTCCAACCAGCCATGACCACCGAACGTCACATTCAGTTATAGCATCCCTATGATTGAATCACCTCCCAAAAGCCCAGCTACAAACACATGAGGCTTTCAGACAGCATCTACATGTAAACCATTACATTCTGTCGCTGGCCAACAAGAGGCTCAAGTGCATCTCTTTATGCAAAGTGCATTTAGTCCATCTCTAAGAGTTGCCAAAATCAACAGCTCCAGCATTGCTGAGAAGTCCAAGTCCAAACCCTCCTCTGAGACTCAAGGCAAACTCTTAGCTGTGACTCCCAGAAAAACATTTTTAAAATGAAAAAAATGAACAGTGTCAGTGTACAATGCCATGGAGTGAACATTCCCACTCTACAAGGGAGAAATGGGGGCAGAAAGGAATGGGACTAAGTAACACCAAACCCAGCAGAGCAAACATTAAATCCTGTAGTACATGTTCTCTGCCCAGGACAAGTTGTGATAAGGGAATATGAATTCAAAAGGGCTGAGGTGAAGGCTACATGTAGTGGTGTGTACCTATAATCCCAGCACTCAGGAAGCTGAGGCAGAAAAATCACTGTGAGTTTGAGGTCAACCTGGGATACAAAGTGAGTTCAAGGACTGCCTGAACTACACAGAGAAACCCTGCCTCAAAAAGACAAATGGGGGTGCGGGGTGCAGTTAAGTGGCCCTGCCCTCACAGTATTGCCAGTTTCCCCCACATAGCTTTTGTCTTCTTCATGCACAAGGTCATACTGCCTGGGCCTTCTTCTGAAATCTGGATGGAAGCCTTCCTGACCTCATAACTCTTGTATGTTGTATGCCTGTAAAATTGTATTTTTTAAAATTTTAAAGGAAATAAAACAAAACAATGAAACAACCAAATAGAACAGTGAGAACAGTATTGGATTTAAAAAAACAAGGCAGAAATCCCCCAAGGTTGCTATATTGCATATTGTTTTCCTCTAAATAGATGCTCAGACTATCATGCACCTGTAAATTTAGCACCACATGGGTGATGCAAGCAGGAGCTCAAGCAGAAGTTGATGCCCCTTGAATCACAGCTGCTGCAGCCTCTCAAGAGCCTGGATGGCTGAGCACTGTGAACCAAATCCTGGCAAATTAACTTCCTATCTGGCTTTCCTGGAGCATAGAACTCTAGAGGGCTCTCTTGTTAAATGAAAGTTTTATAGCTAGCCGGGCATGGTGGCACACGCCTTTAATCCCAGCACTTGGGAGGCTGAGGTAGGAGGAGCTTTGTGAGTTCGAGGCTGGCTTGGGCAACAATGTGAGTGCAAGGCCAGCCTGAGCTACACAGTGAGACCCTGCCTCAAAAAACTAGGGACAGGAGTTTGGCTCAGTGGCTTAAGTGCCTGTCTGGCAGGCACGAGGTTGTGAGTTTGATCCCCGGTGCCGATAGCTTTGTACACTTGAGCTTGTGATGAGTGGGGTCTTATAGATTCCTCACATGCCCTCAAGGTACCCTTACTTATTGTCCAGAAGTATTTGGCTTCTTTTTAATGCTAATCTTTTCAGCCACCATTCTCCTCAGCCAAAACATTAAAAGTTTCAACTTTACAGAAGCTTCTTTTCTGATGAAACTCAAAAATTTTAAAATCACTCAGCTGTGCAATTTGTTCTTGATTCTCAATGTACCACTGACTAAAAGCCACCAGCAGTACCCATGCCACAGCTTCAACATTGGGCTGCCTTGAAATTTTCCCTACCAGATTAATCATACTACTACCTTGATCTCAGTCTTCCACAAAGTCCCAGAATATGAACAAAAATGTAGATAATTTCTTGCCAGAACATAACACATGGACTGGAGTCCAGCTGCCAATGGAGTCTTTGTTCTCAACTGAAACTTCCTGAGCTCAGTTTTTACTGTCTGCCTTTTTATCAGTGTTCTGGTCTTCTTAACTCTAACTAGAATCTCCCATCAAGCTCAGCTTACAACATTCTCGAACTGTTTTTCCACCCAGCATTTCCACTCTTCCCACAAACCAGTTTCATTGGCTTCTGAAACACATGGTCAGGTAATATTATAGCTAGGACCTGACTTCTGGTACCAAAATCTGTCTTAGTCACTTTCTCATCATTGAGACATAATACCTGATGGCCACAACTTAGAGAAGTAGAGGTTTATTTGGGCTCACATTTCAGTCCATGGTTAGTCAGTTCCAAAGAAGACACAAGTTAAAGGAAAAAATGCTCACTTCATGGTGCTTAGGAGGCAGAGAGCAGGAAGGGAGATATGCCCTTCCGAATCACGTTCCCAATGACCCATGTCTAATCATGCCTTACCTCTTAACAGCAAATCAACTATAGTGTCCCCATAATCCAAGTACCTCCCAAAAGCCTAACCTATGAGCTCATGAGGCTCTGGTAGACATCCAGATATAAACCACAACATCCATGTACATAAGAGAACTATTTACAAGTTCCAAGATCCAAAAAACTATTGATGGATGAACGTATAAAGAAAATAAATGTGCACATGCCTGTAATCCCAGTGCCAGAGAGGCTGAGGCAGAAGAATCGTTGCAAGTTCAAGATCAGCCTGGGCTACCAAGTGAGCTCAAGGTCAGTCTGAACCATATAGCAAGACCCTGTCTCAAAAAGACAAAAAAGAAAGAAAACGAAAGATATGTGGCATAAATGTACAATGCAGATTATTAAGCTTATTTTTAAAGAGAAGTGAATCCTGTCACATGCTATGACATGGATAAACCTTGAGGACATTAAATTAAGTCAAAGAAGCAAGGCACAGTTAGGCACAGAAGATAAATACTGTATAATTTCACTTATATGAGGTATCTAAAGTAGTCAAATTCACAGAAACAGAAAGTAGAATGGTGGGGCTAGGGGAAAGAAAATTGTTTAATAGATTTAGAGTTTCAGATTTTTTAAGAAACATGCTAAAGAACTCATAATAATGTGAATATATTTAACATTATTCGATTACATAGTTAAAATGGTTAGGATAAATTTTATACTCTGCATTTTTTTTAACTATGATTAAAAATATATATGGGCAGTGGACAAGATTCAAACTCCACACCTCCCTGGAGACTTGGAACCTTAATCTGGCACTTCATACTCCTCAGCCACACTACCCTCTAGGCCAGTGTCAAAAACGCATTTACAGTCTGTCTTAGCTCAAAATATGTAAAGCGATTATTCTTGTCATTGACACCAAGCAGAACCCAAATAAAACTCAGTATTATGGGGCAACTATGAAAACTAGTATAGCTACTAAGGACGTGGGTCAGTGATAGAGCACTTTTCTAACACGCTGAGTCCTTGGTTTTAAGGTCCAGCATTATGTAAAGAAAAGAAAGAAGGTTGAAAGAGAAAAGGAAAACTATTGCCAGAATCTGGGTTGAGGATTTAGCTCAGTAGTACAGCCCTGGGTTCAACTCCTAGTACCACCAAAAAATATTTGCTGAAAGCTATATATTTTTAAGGGGCAGCTGATTTGAAAACACTAAGCAAGCTTGGATTAGTGGTGCACACTTGTAGTACTGGCAATTGGGAGACTGAGACAGAGTTCAAGTTTGAGGCCAGACTGGGCTATATAGTAAGACCCTGTGTCAAATTCCATGTCCCTCTCCCTCCCTCCCAAAAAAAAAGAAAAGAAAAAAGAAAAAACTAAATGAACTACAGAAATATATGACAGCACAGAAAACCATCTAAAATAGTTATATAAATGGTATAATAGTGCAGGATTAAAGACTGCGTGTGGTCAGTTTTTATTCAAAATAAAAATAGCATGTTTTTTTGTTTTGTTTTGTTTTTTTGAGACAGGATTTCACTATGCAGTTCAGGTTGGTCTTGAACTAACTCACTTTATAGTCCAGGCTGGCCTTAAACTCACAGCAATCCTCCTGCCTTAGCCCCCCAAGTGCTGGGATTACAGGCATGAGCCATCAGGTCCGGCCATGTACTTCATTTGTATACAAAACATAAGAATGAGGGAAAAGAGAGCAGGTTCTAGAGGCAGGCAACCTTTGTCCTCTAATGATGCGCTGTGAAACTCTGTAATAACTGAATCTGTCTTACTGAATTTTCTTCATTGATTAAATGGTGTTGATAATAATAATATAACCTATCTATCAGGTTGTCATAGAATTAAATCAAACCGCACATATAAAGAGCTTAGGGATGGGTGTTGCTCGGGGTAGAGCACTTGCGTAGTATGTGGGAAACCCTGGGTTCGATCTCCAACACCACAAAAACCAAAAGGACAGTATAACATTACCTGGTACACAGTAAGTACTAAATACACTGCAACTATTATTACACTACTATTATCATCATAGCAGCATTATTGTTACTATCCCTGAGTTCACACTCGGGAGATCAGTTCAGTGAATACCTGTCACTTCCCCAACCCATGACATCACTGCCTTACGATGGTATGCTTGGTATGACCCTAAGAAGCAGTTAGGGCATAAGGTTCCATTCTCACCAGTGGGCTACTGTCATAGCTGCAGGAACGAGCTCATGAATGAGCTCCCTCCCCTTCTCCACCATGCCTCCACCATGAAATGATGCTGCAGAAGACTCTGGCGAGATGCTGGCCAACACCTCAATCTCAGACTCCCAAGCCTCCAGAACTGTAGCCAATAAATTTCTGTTCATTATAAATTACCTAACCTGTGATATTCTGTTACAGCAGCACAAAAGGGACTAAGATACAAGGCAAGAGCCAAGTGTGGTGGCACATACCTGCAATCTCAGCTTCTGGGAGCATAAGGCAGGAATTACAAGTTCAAGTCCAACCAAGGTTGGGGATGTAACTCAGTACAAAGGTCCTAGGTTTAATGCCCAGTACCACAAAAAAGAAAAAGATAAAAAAATAAAAAGACAGAAGGCAAAAATGAATATTCCACATTTTCATTATTTCTTCTTGTAAGAATTGTGCATCTATTTTTAGTGCTGAGGCTGCAGCATAAATTTTCAAAGCCACTTACAGAGGCCACTGGCAGGACTGATCAAGCTTAATACTGCTCAGGAGACACAATCCTCCAACTGTGTATATATACATATGCATATGTAAGTACCTCCTGGACATAAGCATTGATTATGAGGTCAATTATAAAAATACATTTCTAAAAATTATTCCTGGGTTCATTCATAGAAGTTGCTACTGAAATAACAGCAATTTTGTATGATTCAATCTTTTTTTTTTTTTTTTTTTTTTGTGGCACCAGGGATTGAACTCACAACCTCACGCCTGCCAGGGCAGGCGCTTAAGGCACTGAGCCAAACTCCCAGCCCTGGTTTTTTGAGGCAGGGTCGCACTATGAAGCTCAGGCCAGCCTTGCGCTCGCGTTGTAGCCCAAGCCGGCCTCGAACTCACAACGCTCCACCTACCTCAGCCTCCCGAGTGCTGGGATTACAGGCGTGCGCCACCACGCCCGGCTGTATGATTCAATCTTATAACATAAATCCATGAAAAGGCATGAGGTAGCCGGGCATGGTGGCACACGCCTGTAATCCCAGCACTCAGGAGGCTGAGGCAGGAGGATCATTGTGAGTTTGAGACCAGCCTGGGCTACAAAGTGAGTTCAAGGCCAGCCTGAACTGCATAGTGAGACCCTGTCTCAAAAAATAGGGCCAGCGGGCTGGGAATTTAGCTCAGTGGCGTAAGCACCTGCCAGGCAGGTGCAAGGTTGTGAGTTCGATCCCCAGAACAACAACAACAACAAAAAAAAAAAAAATGAAAAGGCATGAGGTACATCACATTCCATGTTGTATAACATTCTTTAGGATATACGGTTAAGTTAGAGAACATTACACAATGTGCAACAACTGTGTGCACATGTGCATACTGGAAAGACATTCAAGAAATTGTTAACACCAACTGCTTCTCAGGAGGGTACCCTCAAGCTGAAACAAGCTGGAAACTCACCCTTTATTCTCTTCTGTGATGTTCAATGCCTAACCAGGTGCACATATTATTTTCCCAGTTTACCAATACATTTCAAGAAAAAGTAAAAGGCATGCTCAACAAGAAGGGCAATCATCATGATCAAGTTATTAGCAGTTTGAATCAACTCAGATCATCCCACAAAAGAAAAAGCTGTACCTTTCTACCTAGAGCTTTTAGACTTAAACGCGCAAGGCATTTCCAATTACATTTCCAACAAGCAGCTACCATACAGTAATACACAGGGTCATAAAAATTCCCAGCAAACTGCACAACATCCACCACATGACTGACAGTCTTTCTTATATCCGTGTAGGAGTCTTCTCCAAAACAATTAGTAAAATGGAGAAAAGGTAGGATTTTCCCCTAGTTCCTTAATTACCTTACAGGAGAAAACTGTATCACTCACATCCTTTCATCTTCCAACCTAGATCAATGAAAATATGCTGAGCACTCACTCAACACCAACTATCTTTCTCTAAAGTTACATATATAATTCATTTAATTCTCACTACTGTGATAGGCTTTGTTACTATCCTTAACTATATATGAGAAAACTGGGGCAATACGTGGGCATGGTGGCATATAACTGTAATAACAGCACTCAGAAGGCTGAGACAGGAGGATTGCCAGGAGTTCAAACTAACCATCTTGGGACCAGAACCACACGTAATTGGGCACAGTCCCACAGAAATTGCTCCAACCAAGCCCCAGAGGGTCCCGGCGAGTGACCAGCTAGGTCTGGAAACCAAGGCTCCATGTGCGCCCTAGATGAGATAGGGGAAGTTTCATGGACAACTGGCCCAGGTTCTCAGGCAGTGGCCCTGCCCCCGCACACTGTGCCAAACAGCGGTGGAGCTGAGACAGGCTGGGGAAAGGCAGCGGACAGCGCACCCGGTGGTAATCAGTCATCCCCAACCAGCACCGGCTCACTCCAGAGAAATCACAAGACCCCTGGAACAACCCAGGAAAATGCCAAGACAAAAAGGTAGGGGGCAGTCTCTGGCCTCCAATTCAAGCAGAGCAAATCCAGGAGAAGCAAATGCAAAAAAGGTCGGGAGTCCCACAACCAAAGTCTCTGAGGTGATGACAACTGAAGTAGGGAAACAACTCCATGAAGCTATAAAAGAAATTAGAGCAGAAATATTAACCCAACTGAGAGAAGAAATGAAAAACATAATAAAAGAATTGCTAAGCATCTCTAAAGGAGACATAGATGAAAAAATGGAGCATAGGAAAATGAGGGAAACCTGGAATGAACAATACAAAAAAGATTTGGAATGCATGAAACAGATTCAGAGAGACTACCAGGAAATCAAAAACTCCAATGAAAGTTGCAGAACCACCTGAAGGAAACTAAAGATAGACTTTCAAACCTAGAAGACAGGCTTCAAGCCTGGGATCGAGAAAGGAAAGATCTCTTAAAAATAATAAGAAACCTGGAAGTAACAATACGACAGCTCCAAGACAACCCAAGGAAATATAACTTAAGAATAAAAGGTGTGAGTGAAACAGCAGGGGTCAATACAAATCAAATTAAGAGCCTATTTACAGAAATAATTTCAGAAAACTTTCCAAGCATGGGAACAGGAAGAGATTTTCAGATAAGTGAAGCATATAGAATCCAGCTAAACATGACCAAAATATACCTACACCCAGACAAATAATAATCAAGATCCCAGAAATTCAACACAAAAACAAAATATTAAAAGCTATTAAAGAAAAGAGACAGATCACCTGCAAAGGAAGACCCATCGGAATCACGACAGACTTCTCAACACAAACCATCAGGTCAAGAAGAGCTTGGAGTGAAGTATTTCAAGCCCTGAAGGAAAATAACTTCCAACCCAGATTGATGTACCCTGCAAAATTATCTTTCAAAATCAACGGAGAAACAAGATACTTCCACGACAAAGAACAACTAAAGGAACTTATGACAACCAAGCCAACTCTACAAAGAATACTGAAGGACATTGTAGAGAGAAAAAAAGTCCACAGCTCCAGAAATAGTGGCAGAGGGATATCACCGAGCGGGGCAGACAAATGAATAATCCATCATTGGGATTTGAGTCCAGTATTGTTTTCAATGAGCTGTTTAGTTTAATCTTATTCTACCTCAACCTGCTTAACTTTATTATATATGATGACAAAGACAGCTATTTTGAAGATAACAAAATATATTAGGGTAGCCTTTATTGGTATTCAATCACCTTGTTTTGAAACCTGGTATTGCTTTCACTGTTCTGTTTTGAGGGATTTTAACCTATTTTGGTTTGTTTGATTGTATTACAACAGACGATATAGGCAACTGCCTAGAAGATAATATGAGGCATTATAGAAATCAACATTGCATTACTATGTATTGCTTCCATCATTTTATTTGTTATTGGTTTTATTCAGTACTACTTTGTTCAATTATATTAGGCCCAATGGTAAGGGCAATTATTTTGAAGACAATAAGAGGTATTATAAGGGGATAGGAGGAAGGAAGGAAGGGAAAAGGAAAAAGACATAGAGTTATATGAGGGTATACATAAGATGGTTAAAAAGACTATACTACTAAATGCATTAACTGGTGAAAGAGAACATTTGATACTCATATGATTAGATCAATTTTACAAGTCTATATCTGTCTATCTGAGCAACCACCTTGAAGGTAACGATATACAATGTTACAACCACTGTAAAATTCCAATAATTTGTTTGTAAACCTATAATGTTACAGTATCGGATATGTTGTTGTTGCTTGTTGGTCCCTTTAGCTTTTTGTTTCTCTTTTCTGTGACCATTCTTTTATTCTTTATTGGTTTTATTCTGAACTATTTTGTTTGATTATATCAGGCCTGATGATATGGGCAGTTATTTTAATGACAACAAGAGGTACTCTAAGGGGAAAGGAGGAAGGAAGGAGGGGAAAAGGAAAAAGACATAAATTTATAAATAGG
>RJWM01028956.1:0-25009 GCA_004363535.1 Dasyprocta punctata | reverse complement strand
GAGCTCTGCATTCTCCATTTTCAACACCTTGGGACTTTGTTACATCCTTCCCTTCCCTCATGGGTCTGATTGTTCCTCTGTGTCTGTGAGCTTACAAAATATAGCCATGAGATATTATGTGGAACTTGTAAAATGTGGGATAGAGGTAAAGTTAATTCACTCTTCCAGAATTTGCATTTGAACCTATGATTGCAAATTTGAAACTAAGACATGGTCAAGACCTATCTTGCAAGGCAATCTAATCAAGCAGATGGAGAAAATGTGTAAACCACTGGGGACACACCTTCCCTGGCACCAGTCATACACGTATGATATCCATGGCTCTTTCCTCAGTGTGCCTAGCGTAGTGATTGTCTTCATGTCTTCAATGTGTGGTACCTCTACGATGATACATAAGTCTGTGATGAATTTGCACATTTACTACATCTCCATGAATATGCAACCTTCCATGGCCATAAACCAAGGAGCTCAAGTACTGTCGTCTCTCACTCTGTTTATCCACAATATGTACCCACTTCTTGAGAAATGTGAATAAATTCTGAAAAGGAAGGATACATTCCAGTTTAATAATGTTGGCATGTTTTACATATTGAGTTTGAAAGTACTCTATTTGGGAATTTGATTTGCATGATAATTACACTTGTAGTTAATACTATTAATACTTCAAAATTACATCCCACAGATGAATTAATATAGTTTCATTTGGTAAACTTACAGTTTCAAAACTGGGTTAAATATTTCTCTTCCAAAAGCTTTTAAATCCATAAAGATCTACAAAGTAAAAGAAACCCTGATTTTAAAAGTTATGAAAGTAGACACCATGTCGAATACCGAAACAGGCTGCTGGATAAGATAAAGATCATATGACTTGTAGATAGATTAATTAACACAAGTACATAAGTACATTCATTGAACAACCATTTATTGGACACATACTATGCTTAGCAATGTGTTTTGCTTTGCATAATCATTAAAATGTCCATATTAAATGTAGTTCATAATCCCTCTTCTGATATTCTATTACCACACTGCAGTAGTTCATCCATCCACAAGAGAATGATCCACCCTACATCTCTGTGTTTCTGCTCCAAAGATTCTTCTGTCTTCTCCCAGATTGTTCATCATTCTTGGTTAAAGAATATTGCATGATTAGTGGAAAAGGAGGACATTGTCCTGATCTGGAGATGTAAGTAAACCAAGAAATGAAAAGATGTTTCTTTTCTTTTCAGAGTTAAATGGACAAAGGGCTTTATCATTTACCTAACATTATTAGAATCATACAATTTTTTATATATGTGAAAAGAAAGTGGAGCAATTTCCTTGTGTTCCTTTTCTCTAAGGACAACTCACCGCCAGGTGTGAAAAGAAAACAGTGTAAATAAAGTAAGAATAAGATAACACAAGTGATTCAGAAAGAACTTTAAAGATTAAGAATCCTTTGAATCTTTGACTTCAAAATACTCTTCCTAGACATAAAACCTTAAGCAAAATATTTTTAAAAAACAAATTATTATGCAAAAATATGTTCAATGAGATTATTTACTAGCTGAGAGAAATTATAAACTGTGTGCAATGTCTTATATTAGAAAGTAAAATATATAACAAAATAGATGATTATATATAATAGTACACATGCTAATTTATTAGATATTTTCAAAATTTATAATATAGAAAGTTGTTCTGTTGTAACAGTAAATGGGAAAGATTAGGAATGCAAATTTTCAATCAAATAAGATTTTAGTTTAACGATATTTAAATAGTAAGCAAAAGACCTAAAAATACTTTTACTTATAAATTTATGGAATTATATTTGATTCTGCCATTCTCAGATCTCAACATGTTGAACAAAGACTGAAGCCTGGGTTGGTGGGAATAAGGGTTAATTATATGATTTTTCAGGTTCATTTACTTAAAAGATTCTGTCCTCATGACTTCCTTTAAAAGTATCTCAGCTAAGGGATTGGGATACAGCTCCACAGCACAGCTCCTGTTTGGCAAGTGTGAAGCCCTAAATTCAATTACATGTACAAATATATAAATAAATAAATCTCACCTATCAACTTATCTGAAATACCTACATGGTCAGGGTCCTGAGCACCTGTTAGTTTATGAAGAAATAAATGAAAGTTATACGATTAAAAATGTCAAGCAGCCCAGTTCCACTCAACCTTGGTTGATTTATAAATGTGACCACTGCAGAATCCTTGCTCTGGAGCCTCACCACCACCACATATGCTGTTTCTAACAAACTCTGAACTTTCTTAGCTGCGGTTAATTAGACCTCAGGAGTATTTCACTGGCAGACACTGCCAACAGCCCAATTACTTCATCTGACTCAACTCAACATTACATAGGAACTTTTATGGTCTTCATCTCTAATTGCTAACTATTGCCTTAAATTCACACAAAGACAAATCACTGGGTGAAGAGAAAGCAAAACAGTCCTCTGCTAATGTGTTTATATATTTAATAACACATGAACATAGTTTATTAGTGAAGTGAGGATATTTGGCATTGTATAACTTAAACATTTAGGTGTGTAACTGACTCAAAACTTTATTACGTTTTGTTTCCTTATCAACCCCTCCTGCACTTGTAAATATTTTTTAACAATTGTCTTACTGGATATACATAAAGTAATAAATATGAGGCATATTATACTAGCAAAACTTCATACCAGGACTAGTTTACAGTGTTTCTTCAAAGGAGTCTTTCTCATAACAATGTCAGTAACTAAATCAACAGAATCATGATGAAAATAGTTATATTCTTCAACTAACTTGATAGATGTAAGATACATTTTCAGTCATTCGAATGTAATCCAGTAATATCCATATGAAATGGAAAAACATATTGCCTCTTTTTAACGTGGAAAACAGTCACAGAATCAGAACATCAACCAATGGAATAAAAAAGCCAAGCTTCCTGATACCTAGGCCAGAGTCCTCATGCTTAGATTATTATGTGAAAACTATTGTGTCGAGACATGTTGATGTTGTCTCCAATTGTGAGGTGCAATGGAATTGTGTACTAAAAGAAACATACAACAATTTTTGAAATAACTTTTTTTTGGTACCTGCGATCAAACTCACAACCTTGCATCTGCCAGACATACACTTCGGCCACTGAGCTAAATCCTCATCCCTGAAATAACTTTTAAAAACAATGAATTCACTTATATTTAGGAATATTCCTAAATACCACAGGATCATTCACTCACATTCAAATATATTTTCTAAAGTAAGAATGAGGCGGAGGGAACTTGTACAGAGCTCTGAGTTATTTTTAGAGAATACAGGCATTCTGAGGAGCAGGTTAGGAAATAGTTTAATAGAACTGATACCGTGTGATAAATTTAATTCATCTAGACAGTAGAACATTGTAGGGTTGTAAAAAGCATTGTCTTTCATCTTATTTGCTTTTCTCATTGGTGAAATAAAGTACCCAACTCATAAAGTTGAAAAAGGAGAGGTTTGTTTTAGCTGATGGTTTGTAGAATTTCAATCCATAGTCATCTGGTTCCAAGGCAGAGTGGCATGGCAGAGGGGCATCATAGAGGAGAAACACTTCATGGCAGGGCAGACAGGAGACAGAAAGCAGCAGCAGCAGCAGCAGCAGCAGCAAGCCTAGCTTCTTTCTGTCCCATTCTATTCCATGCAGGCAAAAGCACGTTGATTGGCAGCTTCTATTATCCACACTCTTAATCTCAGCATCACACCCTAATCTACACTGACACAACCTAATCCACCTACCTTCAAAACTCCCCACCTATAAGCAGATAACACTTCGTGTTAACATCTAGATACAATCATAACAGCTTTGAACTCTAGAGTGAAAGCAGAGAGTCCAACAGGAGAACGAACATGTGCTTTAACATCTATCATACCCAACCCAATAACATCAAATCCAGTCATGGTGGCTTACTACCTTTTCACCCAGCTTCTACTAAAATAACTTGAATGATAAATAAAGAAATTTTCCTTGAGTCCCCACACATGTCTAGCTGAGCTCTTCAAAACCTAAACTACATAACCTGGAGAAACAATGTTATGTCCAAAATACTGAGTATTGTCCATGAAGAAAAATTTTCAAAACAAAAACTTTTGGAACTATAAGACAAAATCTGTTTCCAGAAAGCAAGAAGAAAGGAGTGAAAAATTTCCAGAAAGACAGAAACACAAACCTCAAAGTGTTAATGAGAATGAAAGAAGGATAAATTAAAGATGAATCAGATTACAGTTGGCGAAAAATTGGTGGAAGTATCAGTATCATGTTTGACAGTTTCATGGCCTAAACAAACAAATAAGCAAACTTAAAGCTTACTTCCCCAGGTGACTTATGAACAGTGTCATTCCCTTTAGTCAGCAAAGGAACGCTTCTCAAGGCAAGGAAATGCTCAAACTCAGAGCCCATTTTGTCTTAGTTCAATCCAAAATTATTTTCAGGCCAGGAAAATATCTCCTGAATTGATCGAAAATGAAAAAGTTCAGAGATTCATTTGATTGCTAATTTGTTGTAGATAATTTCTCAAACCTCTTCCAATTTAACCTTTTCTAATTGAACTAGAAGCAAATAGAATAGTATTTAAGGTAATACGAATATTATATTTTGGGGCCAAGGATTTAGTTCAGTGTCTCAAGCATTCGCCTGGTTAGAGCGAGGCCATGAGTTTGATCACTGATACCAAAAAAAAAATTATATTTTGCAAATGAGAATGGGTTCAAGAGAAGAAAAGGAGTGGGAAGGGGAAAGAAATGCAAAGAGGAATTTAAGTGCATTGTGTACACATAACAAGCTACTCGTGATAAATGTAATCATTAAGTATTGAGGACATGTACTAATAAAAATAAAACTTAAAAAGAAATGTAGAAAAGTTAAGAGAACTGTGTACTTTCTGAATGACCTAGGTAAACTGCTTGTAGAAAAGATGTGAGTGATTTGGGGTCCTGGAATAAGTCTCTGTTCTGCTGACCTGGAAACCGATGTTCCCTTGGCCCATCAAGCTTCTATAATTTAATACATATCCTAAATACTGTTACACCACAGGGTTCACTGACTTCTTCAATAAAACATATGGCAGCTGTTAAGTGGGAGGTTGGGTCTTTCTGCATGTTATATTTATATTGTGAAGATACACTACATCTTTTTAAAGATACAAAAGTTATCCACAAGAAAGATTTGAAATTAAGGTGGGTACATGGTGATACATTCACTGCAGGGAACTGGTACATTTTAAAAAATATATTTCAATACTTACTTCCCCTTCCCCTCCATTGGCTGTCTGTCTCTCTGTCTGCCTGTCTGTCTCTGTCTCCCTCCCTCCCTCTCTCTTTCTCTCTCTCTGTTTTGCCTGTCTTGCCTGCACAAGTTTCATTTCTTTACAACGCCTCATAAAGGTAATTGTCTCAATTACAAAATAGAAACCAGACTTGTAGGCCAAAATAACATATAAATCACGGAAGACAAATGTATAAAATCAAAGTACACTTTTATATATCTTGCCATGATGAACTTCAGTAACTTTTCTCTATTATCTGCCTTTCATTTTGAACTTCACTTATACTGAGTTTATCATGTACTCCAAACATGGACTAAGAAAATTTAAAAAGTAAAGAAGAGAAAAAGGAAAATGAGATGGCTTATATGGTATAAAGAAAGAAAAAAAATAGTCATTCCATATTTGAAGAAAAAAATATTTCTCAGCCAAACAACTCACCTTAATTACAAATCTTTCTTGTGGATTACTTTTGTATCTTTAAGAAGACATAGTGCATTTCCACAATATGAATATAGCATGCAGTAAGACCCAACTCCCACTTGACAACTGCCATATGTTTTATTGAAGAAGTCAGGGAACCCTGTGATTTAACAATATTTAGCAAGTATATATAATGATGGAATCATGATGGGTCAAGGGATGTACCATGCAATATTTAAGTGTGTATGGCTGATTTACTGCACTTAACATTATGGTCCCAATGTGCATCTCTTTTCTACAGATAGTTCGAGTTAATCCTTCTTTATGAAAGGGTAGTGTTCCTTCCTCGGACTATACATACCACATTTTCTTTACTCTTCTGTTGATGGACAAATATCTTGCCTCCAAGATTTAGCTATTATTAATTGTGGTGCTATAATCATGGATATGAATACACCACTATGGTATGAGGTCTTTAACACTTTGGGACACTTTCCCGGAAGGGAAGTAGCTATATTAAAAGAAATTTGTGTTTTTGGTACTTTAGTAGTTTCCATATTGCTTTCCAAAGTAGTTGTACACGTTGACACTCTTACCAACAGAGAAAAAACGTAACTTTTTCCCCCAGAGCTCCTCCAGAATTTGTTATTGGTTGATTTCTGGAAGACAGCCATTCTTTCTGAAGTGAGATAGAATCTCAGTGTTGTTTTAATTTGTGTTTCTTAAATGGTCGACTAATTTGAACATTTTTTCATGTGTTTTTTGTGGTTTGTAGACTTATCTTAGTCTGGTGTGACATAATCTGATAGAGACATCTTAATCTAATGTATCTATTCATTTCAGATACTCAAGTTTGAACTGGGTCCTCATATTTGTGGGTCTTATATTTTGAATTCTTTGCATGTTCTAGGCAATTGTCCTCTTTCAGAGCAGGGGCTGCCGATTTTTTTTCCTCAATCTGTAGGTTCCTTCAGTTGGTGGTTTCCTTCACTGTGCAGAGGCTATAGCTTTATGTGATCCCATTTGCTCATTTTTGGTATTATTTATTGTGCAACAGGAGTTCTATTCAGAATGTCTGTGTCTGCGCCTTTGTCATTAAGCGTTTTACACATTTTGCCTTTTTCTGTTATAATGTCCAGATACTTGATCGATTTTTCTTTTAGTTTAGTGCTTAGTAAGAGAGATATGGTTATCGGTCACAGTCATTAATACGAATAGCCAGTTTTCCCAGTGCAGCTTTTTGCAGAAAATATATTTCCACCAGAAAAAGAATTTGGCATCTTTGTCAAGCATAACACCAAAGGGTGTGCCTGGATTTATTTTGTATCCTGTATTCATTGATCCACAAGTCTATTTTTTGCCAATACCATCCTATTATTATCACTTTGGCTTTGTAGTATGCCTTGAAGTCAGGGATCATGATGCCTCTGCCTTACCCTTGTTGCTCAGAATTGCTTTGGTTCTTCTGACTCGATATGAATTTTAAGACTGCTTATTCTAGTCCTGTGGGAGAATGCTTTTGGTATTTTGGCTGAGATTGTGTAAATCTATACAAATTTGGAAATTTGACTCTTTTGACTATACTGGTTCTGCATATCCAGGAACAGGAGATATCTTTCCATTTTCTGATACTCGTTTTGATCTCATTTTTTCAGCCAGACCCTTTTATTCACTTGAGTTGTTTTCACTTCCTTGGATAGTTTAGTTCCTAAGTATTTCATTTTTCTTGATGCCATTCTGAAAAGCAGGGTTTCCCTAATTTCTCCTGGTGTGTTTGTTATCGGTGTACAGGAATCCTATTGACTTTTGAGAATTGACTTGTACCTGCTACCCTACTCAATTTAGTTTATTTTTTCTTTTCTTCCTCCTTTTCCTTTGCTTTTCTTTATTTTTTTTCAAATTGTAAGGAAGAGTTGATTTTGGCTCAAATTTCAGGAGACTCACGGTTGGAGTTGCGTCTGATAATGACCTTCTTTCTGATAATTTCCCAAGAGAGGCATGGTTCACATACTAGACAAGGAAAGTGTGAATGTGCATAAAGTAATGTTCAAATATTCTATATACATACAGGGAAGAATCCTAGTAATATGAAATTCTATTACTCTGGTGAATACCATTTTCATTTTATTATTATATTTTTACTTAATCACAAATCTTTGCTGTGTTTTTAAAAGTTAAATTTCTTATTAAAGATTTCAGCGTAACAAACTGACGTTTCTTTTATATATAATCAAATATATTGTATAAATCAAGCCATAATCAAATATTCGGCCCAAACAATTTCATATAATAATAACTTCAAAGGATATAGAATAATAATAGTATTTTTGTTCAAGGCTTATGTACATGTTCTGTGATTTAGACATTGAATTTTTCAGACCCCTCTTTATGTTCTGTGCAGTTAGAAGAGTAAATTTCAGTGTTGTGAGGTGGTCATGGTCTTTTGGGGAAATAAAATTTCACATAGGTTCTAAAATCACAATACTAGCTCTACTCAACAGAACAAAAAGCTCAATATATCTTTAAAATTAGAGATATTGAGCATGTACTGAGTTAGTTGGTAAGAGTTTGTCTTCTAGATTACGCCCCATGCTTAGATACCAGGAAGCAGCGCAGACTTCTGAGCATCCGCTGCATGTAAATGCAGGCATGTTGTGTGAGTCTGCAATCTGAAAGGAAAAATTTTCAAATTGCTGCAAAAAAAGAAACATTCTGACCTAAATGCTGTCTTTCTATAAAATAAAAAATGTGGTGCATGTTACTATCCATTAAAGGAGTATCAAATTTTACTCTAAAATGCAAGTTTGACCCTAACTAGTCTCTGACATTGAGCTGGTTATTTACGCATGTTTGAAATTTGTTTTTCCTTCATCTAGCCACAGGAATGACCATAACAACGTCTACGTTGTAAAAGTGTTGTAAAGTCAAATAAGAGATCTAAGAGAAGATTTAATATACAAAAATTTTCACTTTCCCATGATTCCATGGTCAATCATGGTCCAGATATGCTAAACAGAAAATTGTAGAAACAATTCATAGATTATAAATTGTATGTCATTTTAGTAGAGATGTCACTCCATGTCCCTATGTCTGGCTTGCAACATGAGTTATCCCTTTGCTCAGTATAACCACTTGGTCTAAATCATAGTGTGGACTGTCATGGTATCACAATACTCAAGATGATGTAAGCAGTAATGGCTTATAATGATGTTATGGTGCAATAATTTATGGCAATATATTGACATAACTTTTGCTTATTATTATTGTTAATAACTTCAAATTTTAAATTGAATTTTATGATGGACATGTATATAGAGGAAAAACATAGTAAATTGACATGGTTTAGTGATATCCACAGTCTCAGTAACATCTATCCATTGAAAGATCTGGAAATGTAGAACCCATAGATAAAGAGGACAACTGTGATGAAATATGAAATTGTAAAGATCATGAAACATATAAAATGTTCATGAGGTTATTTACTATTTAAAATTGTGTTCCTGTTTAATAACACTCTTATGTCTTTTTTTACTGCCCCACTCTTTGCTGTGTAGATGATAGGGTTTAACATGGGAGTGCCCACAATATAAAACACTGCCACTACTTTATCCAAGGGAAAGTTGGCTACTAGTCACAGATACAAAAATATACAGGGCCCAAAGAACAAGACAACCACTGTGATGTGGGAGTCACAGGTAGAGAGGGCCTTTTTCCTCCCTGCAGAGCTGTGTGCCCTCAAAGAGCACAGAATGAACACATAGGACACCAGCAACATCGCAATGTTGATAACAGCCATTCCCCCACCACTGGCAGCAATCAAGTGACCAAGAAGGAAAGTGCCAGGGCAGGCAAGCTGTATCAGGGGGAAGATGTAACACGTGAAGTGATCTATCCTACTGGGGCCACAGAACAGGAGCTAGAACATGACTAGAATTTGTCCAAAAGTGTGGAGAAAGCCCATTATCCAACACAATCCCACCAGGAGGTAGTGCATGCTGTAGTTCATCATGGTCACATGGTGCAGGGGTCTACACATGGCCACATAATGGCCGTAGACAATGACCACAAGGAGGACAATCTCTGAACCTCTTAAGAAATGTCCCAGAAAAAGTCGTGTCATACAAACATTGAATGAGATAGTTTTGTGTCACAAAGCAAATCAGTTAGCATTTTAGTGGTTATGGAAGAAGACACAAACACATGCATCAGACACAAGCGTGCAATTAAAAATTTCACTGGGGAGTCCAAAGTCTGGCTGCAGACTATAGTAGTGGCAATGAGTTGGTTTTCTATGACTGTGACAATGCAGGTGATAAGTAACACAAACAACAAAATTTTCTACATCTCTGAACTTTGTGTCAGCCCATTAAAATGAATTCATTCACATATATTTTGTTTTCTTCCTTTTGAGTGCTAATGCTGAATTCAGAGGTGATTGATTAAAATGCAAAAATTAACAGTTTCATAGCAAATGTGACGAGTCAACATATTTTGGATTACTAGTTAAGCCAAAGAGTTTAGTAAAATGAGTTATTTTCTTTCATGTTATTTCAGAAATGAAGAATCACATTATGTTTTCTGTTTTACACAAAGAGACTTGTTTTGTTTTGTTTTGTACAACGTATAATATATTAACCACTGTTAGTTTCATACAATTTATTTGAAATTCTGTATTATTTTTACCTTTTTTGTTTTATTTTTAAAATAAAAGACATTTTTAAACAGATTTGATCAACTATTTTTGCTATTTCAACTTTATTTTTATTTAAGAGAAAAGAGACACAGAAAAAAAAAACACAAAAGGCAAGAGACAAACAACTACAGTAAATCCAAAACAGTGACATTATAGGTTTACAAAACAAGATGATAGGAACTTGACAACGGTTGCAATATTGTGCACTGTTACCTGCAACGTGGTTCTTTACATTAGCAGATATAGACATATAAAATTGATCTAATCGTATGAGTATTAACAGATATTTCTCCATAGCTAATACATTCAGCAGTATAGTGATTTAAGCTATCTTATATATACATATATACAGATATATGTCTTTTTCCTTTACCCTCTTCTTTCTTCCTTTTCCCTTTCCCAATTACTTTTGCTCTTTGAGTAGTTTCTTACCTTACACAGTATTTATTGTAGCCTTTGGACCATATATACTGTTTCAGTTTCTTACATTAGGGAGACAATGCAGTATTTGCACATATGGCTTTGATTTATCTCACTTATGAGTATGGTCTCAAGTCGTGTCCATTTACTTATAAAAGTCCCAATGCAATTTTTCTTGATAACTGAGTAGTACTCCATTGTATAAAAACACCATATCTTTTCATATATTTATTTGACATTTGTATTTCTTCCTCTGAGAAGTGTGTATTCATCTCAGATTCCCATATTTGGATTGGGTCTTTGAATTTTAGGGGCTTCATTTTTTTAACTCTTTATATGTTCTAGACAGAAGTCCTTACTCTGAGGGATAATTTGCAAAGATATTTTCCCAATTCGTGGGTTTTCTTTTCACTCTGTTGGAGGTTTCTTTTGACATGCAAAACATTTTTAATAAGAGGAGATCCCAGTTGCTGGCTCTGGGAAGTATTTCCCGTGCAGTTTGATTTTTGTTCATAAACTCTGCCTACTCCTATATGATCAAGATTTTTACCATTCCTTGATTGATGGGCACTTGGGTTGTTTCCAAAATTTGGCTATTACAAATTTGATTGCTAGGGCTGGGAGTTTTGGCTCAGTGAGTTAATCGCCTTTCTGGCAGGCGCAAGGTTGTGAGTTCGATCCCTGGTGCCGTGAAAAAAAAAGAAAGAAAGAAAACAAAAAAATCAAACCAAATTCAGTTGCTATAAACATGGGTGCACAAATATCACTGTGATAGGATAATTTCAGTTCTTCTGGGAAAATGCCCAGAAGTGGCATAGCTGTGTCAAATGGGATCTCTAATCCTAGGTTCTGGAGGACACGCCACACTGATTTCCACAATGGTTGCATCAGTCTACACTTCCACCAACAGTGGAGAGGAGTTTCTTATTCTCCACAGCCCCTCCAGAATTTGTTATTCGTTGATTTTTTTTTATCATGGCCATTCTTTCTGGAGTGAGATGGAATCTCAGGGTTGCTTGAATTTGCATTTCCTGAATGACCACTGATGTTGACCTTTTTTTTCATATATTTATTTGAGATTTGTATTTCTTCCTCTGAGAAGTGTGTATTCATCTCAGATTCCCACATTTGGATTGGGTCTTTCAATTTTAGAGGACTTTTTTTTTTTATCTCTTTATATGCTTCAGATAGAATTCCTTTGTCTGAGGGACAGTTGGCTAAGATATTTTCCCAATTCATGGGTTTCCTTTTCACTCTTTTGGAGATTTCTTTTGACGTGCAAAAACTTTTTAATAAGACAAGATCCCAGTTGTTGTTCTGGGAAGTATTTCCTGGGCAGTATTATTTTTGTTCATCAATTCTGCCTACTTGTATGTAATCAAGATTTTTACCTAATTCATCTTCCAGTAAATTTAGTGTCTCTCTTTTAATATTTAGATCTTTGATCCATTTTGACTTTATTTTAGTGGATCTAGTTTTGGTTTACAGCATATGGAAAACCAGGTTTTCCAGCACCATTTGTTAAAGATGCTATCTTTCTTACAATGTACATGTTTGCCCCTTTGTCAAAGATGAAGTGGCTGAGTGTGTTTGTAGTTGTGGCTATATCTTCTAATCTATTCCACTGATCTTCAGGTCTGTTTTTATGCCAGTGCCATGCTGACTTTATCACAGTAGCTTTGTAATATAGTTTAAAGTTGGGAATTGTGATGCCTCCTGCCTTACCTATGTTGCCCAGAATTGCCTTCGCTGTTCTAGGTCTATTCTGCTTCCAGATGAATTTCAGCAATGATTTCTCTACCTCTGTGAGGTATAACAGTGGTATTTTGATTGGAATTGCATTAAATCTGTATAGTAATTTCAGAGAATGGCCATTTTCACAATGTTTATTCTTCCTATTCATAAACAGGGAATATCTTTCCATTTTCTGAAATCCTATGCGATTTCCTTTTTCAGAGTAATGTACTTTTCACTGTATAGATCTTTTACTTCCTTTGTTAGATTGATTCCTAAGTGTTTCAGTGTTTTGGATGCTATAGTGAAGGGTGTGGTTTCTTTCATTTTTCTCTCAGTTAGTTTGTTGTTTGTGTACAAGAATGCTACTGATTTTTGAGTGTGGACCTATTTAGCAACATTACTCGATTTGATTATTACCTCTAGAAGACCTTCAATAGATTTTTGGGGGTCTTCCATGCAGAGTATCGTATCATCTGCAAATAATGATAATTTTACTTCTTCCTTTCCCACCCTTCTTCCCATGATTTCTTTATCTTCTCAAATTTCTCTGGCTGATATCCAGAACTATATTAAATAGGAGTGGTGATAATGGACATCCTTGTCTTGTTCCTAATTTTAGGTTAAAAGTTTTAAGGTTTTGTCCTTTTAGAAAGATGCTGACTGTTGGTTTATGCTATATGGTTTTAATCAAGTTGGGGTAGAGACCATCTATTCTGATTTTCTGTAGGGTTTTTATCATGAATGAGTGTTGGATTTTATCAAAAGCTTTTTCTGCATCTATTGAGATGATCATGTGATTCTTGTCCTTGACCCTGTTGATACGGTGTATTACATTGATTGATTTGTGTACATTGAACCATCCCTTCATTTCTGGAATGAATCCCAATTTATCATGGTATATAATTTTCCTGATAAATCGCTGTATTCTATTTGCCAATATTTTATTGAGGATTTTTGCATCTATGTTCATTAGGTAGATTGACCTGTAATTCTCTTTTATGGTCGAGTCTTTCTCTGGTTTTGGTATTAGGGTAATAATAGCTTATAGAAATGAGCTAGGGAGACTTGCTTCCCTGTCAGTTCCACTGAAGAGTTTGAGGAGTGTTGGCATTAAGTCTACCCTCAATTTCTTGTAGAATTCAGCAGTGAATCTGTCAGGACCTAGGCTGTTCTTTGTTGGTAAGGTTCTACTTACATGTTCAATTTCATTAGCTGAAATAGAATTATTCAGCAGTTTTACATCTTCTTGATTCAGCTTTGGTAATTCATAGGTTTCTAGGAAGCTGTCCATTTCTTCTGTGTTACTGAACCTATGTGAGCAAAGTTTTTGAAGTATGTATTGATGATCTTCTCTATTTCCACAGGGTCTGTATTGATTTTGCCTTTTGTGTTTCTTATAGCACAAATCTGAGGGTTTTTTTCCTCTTTTTGATAAGGTTGGCTTGGGGTTTATCAATTTTATTTATTCTTTCAAAGAACCAACTCTTTGATTCATTGAATGTTTTCATTGTCTTCTTAGTTTGCACTATGCGTTAATTTCTGCACTGATCTTTAAAATTTCCTCCCTTGTTTTGGCTTTGGACTTGACTTGTTCTTCTTTTCTAGAAGTTTGAGGTGCATCAATATGTTGTTTATGTGTTTTTTCCATTTTCCTGATGTGCAAGTTTAGTGCTATAACTTTCCCTCTGAGGACTGATTTCATTCTGTCCCACAGGTTCCGGTAACTTGTATTTGCATTTCTGTTTGATTGCAGATATTGTTTAATTTCTCCTTTAAATTCTTCTGTGACTCATTGATTGCTTAGAAGAGGATAATTTAATTTTCATGTGGTTGTGGGGTTCTTGTGGGTTTGTTGTCCTTAATTTAAAATTTTATTGTGCTATGGTCAGATAATATGCTTGGAATTATTTCAATTCCTGTACATTTACTTAAGCATGTTCTGTGGAATAGCATGTGTTCTATTTTAGAGAATGCACCACGTGCAGCTGAGAAGAATGTGTATTCTGATGTTGTTGTGTGGAACACTCAGTACATATCTATTAGGTCCATTTGTTCACAAATTTGATTCAGTTCCGTTCTTTCTTTCTTGACTTTTTGTTTGGTTGGGCTGTCTCTTTGTGACAGTGGGGTGTCAAGGTGCCCCATTATAACTGTTTTATTGTTTATTTAGTGATTCATGTCTATTAAGATTTGTCTTACATATTTGGGTGCTCCCATATTTGGTGCATATATATTTATGAGCATAATCTCTTCCTCTTAAAGGTTTCCCCTACCAAGTATGTAGTGGCCTTTTTTATCCCTTTTGATCATTCTTGGTTTGAAATTCATATTATCTGCAAGCAAAATAGCTACCCTGTATTTTTCTGTGTTCCTATTGCATGGAGTACTGTTTTCCTTCCTTTGAGTTTTAGTCTGCGAGTTTCCCTCTGAGTTAAACATGTGTGTTATACATAGCATATTGTTCGATTTTGTTTGTAAGCCCACTCAGTCAGGCTGTTTCTTTTTATTGGTGAGTTGAGACCATTTACATTTATTGATATAACTGATATGTACTGGCTCATCCCACTCATGTTATCTTTCTGTTGTTGGTTTTCTAAGTTTTCTGTTTAATTGTTTGCCCTGCTTAGTGGTTTCCTTTCACTGTTTTTCTTAGGATTATAGTTATGTTCGTCTGCTTCTAGAGTGTCTTTCAGTAATCTTCATACTGTTGGTTTAGTGACCATAAGTTTCTGCATTTGTTCTTTCTTGTGGAAGTATCTTGTATTGCCATCAATTTTTAAAGATAGTTTTGCAGGATACACCAGTGTGGGTTGAAAGCTGTTTTCCTTTAGGATTTTAAACACTTCACTCCAAGCTCTTCTTGACTTGAACGTTTGTGTTAAGAAGTCTGCCATAATTCTGATAGGCTTTCCTTCATAGGCGATCTGTTTCTTTTCTCTGATAGTTTTATTATTCTGTTCTTGTGCAGAATTTCTGATATGCTAATTATTACGTGTCTGCGTGACGATTTATTTGGGGACCTGCATGGCTTGCTTGTGTGTATATCTGATTCTCTTCCCATGTTTGGAAAATATTCTGCTACTATTTCTACAAATAGTCCTCACAGGTCATTCTTATGGACCCCTGCTTTTTCACTGGCCCCTATTAATCTTACATTGTTTTTCTTGGGATCATCTTGCAGCTGTTCAATTGTTGTTTCCTAGTTCCTTGTGATTTTTACGACATCTTTTCTTTTGTGATCATAACCTTCCATGCTGTCTTCAAGGTCTGAGACTCTATGTTCAGCTTCCTTCAAGCGGTTTTGCCAACTTTCAATGGAATTTTTCATTTCCTGAATTATCCTCTGAATCTGTTTCATGCATTCTATTTGTGTCTTATTTTGTTCATTCAAAGTTTCCATCATTTTCTTATGTTTTTCTATTTTTTATCTTGATCTTCTTTAGATGCACACATTTCTTTCACATTTTTCATTTCAAGTTATAGCTGAGAGGTCATTCCCAATCTGATTTTCTCTATAGCTTCATGGAGTTGTTTCTTTGCTTCAGTTGCTGTCATATCAGGAAGTTCAGTTGTGTGATTCCCAGTGTCTTCCATTTCAGTGTCTCTTGGGTTCATTTTCAGTGGGCTGGGGGACTGAGACTGCATTTTGCTCTTTCAATTTGTTGCTTACTTCTGGGTCCTGTGTGGCTGGCCAGGCAGCCTCCTGATAGATTACACAGAAACACTGCAGTGGATAGTGCTTCAATCCTCCAATATCCTGTGGCTAGGCAGGGTACACCCCCCAAACTATGGTACTGGATCCTTGTGCTCTGTGGCCTGTGAGCTTGGCCGTGTTCTCCCCTGATGTACTTGGTTTGCTTGCTCTGGGATGCTGAAATAGACAAAGCTTGTTTTCTCCCTGCAGGTAGCAGAGGCACACCCCTGGACCTTGTCACAGGGACCTGGAACCTGGATGTGTAGAGTTCAGAATCTCTGGACCCAGTTGGCTAGAAGAGACACACCCCCGGGTGTGGCACTGGTGCCTCTTGCCTTGCTGGGTTGAATTCAGTATCTCCAAGCCTCAGGCACCTAGACAGAGTACACCCCAGAGTGTGACACCACCAGGACCTTGCATCTGGCTACATGCAGTTCAAAGAGTCAGAAGCATGGAGCTAGACAGAGCATACTCCCCTTATATTATATGAGAGCTTTGCTCCTGCCTCAGCAGTGTTTGCAACCTCCAGGTCCTGCTCTCTTGCCACATTCCTGAATATGGAGCTGGGGCCTTGTGTTCTAATAGGCAGAGCTCAAATTCTCTAAGGCCCTGCAATGATACTGGCCACTACCTGATGAGTGGCTCTGGGGCTCTGAGCTGAACTGGGCTGGTAGCTCTGTGTGCTGTGAGGCTACCTGAGCATTTCACTGATGAGTTGAGCTGGGACACTGGGATGGGCAGAGCTGGGATCCTCTGTGCAGCTAGAGAGGACTCACTCCCTGAGGGTGGTGCTGGAACCTTTCACCTGGCTGGCCAGAGTGTAGCATTGCCAGATGCTTGCATCTGGCTGCAAGGAGTTCAGAGCCTCCGGGGCATGGGACAAGTGTGAAGGCACCCCTGTTATATGATTGCAGAATATATTTATTGAGAGAACGAATGCTTCTGTCTTAGAGACAGAACGGGTCCCAAGTGTGTTTCCCCGGACCCCACATGTTGCATCTTGACCCTTTTTTGTATCTTTCTCCCTTTCTTTTCTTCCTGTTCCCTTGCACAATATCCAAGGAAAGTCATTACTTGCAGTTTTATGTTTTGATTGTTGAAGTCTGTCAGTGATAGAAATAGAATCTCATAGGTACCACCCTGGCATTACAGCTGGAATTTATATCTCTCAGCCTCTCTTTTGGTTTGGTGGGCTTTTTTAATCACATTTTTTATGAGAATTTGTGTCTAGGAATTTTGCATACCTTTCCCAGTTGGTATCCTTGAAAAGAAGTGGGTAAGAGTCCCAATTACAGTTTGAGTGCTGCAGGAACTGTCTCATGTACCTGGTGATGCAAGGCTTATACTAAAAGTAATAGAACCTTATGGCCAGTCCAACAATAATTATGTCACAATTCTGAATGGTAGAAAACCAAACTCTCTAGTTTACCATGTAGAATGTATGCATCTTTTTAAGACAACATCTCATTTGATATCATAAATAACGTAAAGTTCTCATATTGGCAAGGCTCACATTTTTTGATGGTCACTTACAAGGATGAGTTTCCAGGAAGCAGCCTGACCACAAAGGGTTTTGAGTGTTGTCCCAAATTTCTTGAGTAGCAGGAAAAATGATTTAGTTCAATTAGAAGGTTACTTGGGGTATGCGTTTCTGCCCAGGGTGGGAAATATTTAGTACTTAAAGAACATTGTTAGTTCTGATGATACAATATATCAGAGATGATTGTTAGCTTGTGTTTCAAATAAAACAAATTACCTGGCATTAAAGTCAGTCTTCCTGCTTCCTTTCTCTTCCTGCAGCCAGTAATGGTAAATATTGTCTTTAACTTTGATCCAAACAGCTAAGCGTGAGCTCCTTTCAACTAAAGCAAATTTAGTCCCATAGGTATCTGGATCATTAGCATTGGGAAATAATACATAATGATACAAAATTTGTGAAAAGAATTATATTAATTTTGTGAAACATTGATCCAGATAGGCTTTGTACTTTTTTGGCTCAAACTATGACCAGGACAAATAACATCAAAACAAAAAGTACTTTTTGTATAGTGAGGTCATATATTAAATTTTATTTTAACTCTTAATTCTTAAGTGATTAGTATGTACACATGCATATTTAAGTGATTTGTTTCTAATTAGCACAGGAGTATTACCTTAATACAACAAAACTTTGTTTAATTAAGGAGCAAAACCCTGAATAGGTGTTATTGAAATGAACTTTCATTATGCTACTGTCCTTTTGGTATCAAAGGGGTGCCCTAACTGTTGTGTATAACGTCCCTTGCCAGTCCGCGCCCCTTTGAAAGCCATGAGAACAGCAGGTGCCTCACAGTTGCCTAGGGCAGCCATTGGTCAGTGTGTGTCACTTCTGCGCGAGCAGGCGTTGCGATTGGCTTGCAAGCTCGTGGAGGGTGGTGTGTGCCCTTGAGACCGCAGGAGGTCGTTGCGTGGCACTCAGAGCTGGGGGGTGGTTGCGGTGGGTAGGGGGGAGGCGGGTCAGATGCCCTGCGAACGCCGGGCAGACTGTGTCCCTTGACCTTCAAGGGCAGTGCCTCAGACCTCTCCGCACTGCCCCACATATGCCCCAGGCCCAGTGACTGCAAGAAAGAGAGGCGGTGCGTGTCTGCTGGGCCCAGGTCTCCTAGTGGACAGATTTCTGAAGCGCGCAGGTAATGCCGGACGCGTGCAGGAGGCGCTGCTTAGAGGGTTGTGTGAGTCGTGGAGGCTAGGGGTGCAGGCCCGCGAGGTCAACCTCCTGCCTGTTGGGCCTGGCTGCTGAGCCCCAAGGCAGGTCAGAGTGCCCTGGGATATGCGCCAGGGAGCAGGTGTGGTTTCTTGAGAAGCTCAAGACCTGGGGTTTTAGGGGATGGTTGTAATTTTAAACGCCCGCTATTTATTGAAGGAGGTACAACCGGGGAGCCCATTTTGCAAAAAGTCCTTTACCAGTTGGTGGATTTGTAACCAACTTGGTGATGGGTGATGGTTGAACACCTTTTCATGTACCTTTTGGCCAGTATCATGCCTGATTTAGAAAAATGCCTATATCCTTTGACCATTTCATAACTGCGTTATTTAGTGTCTTTGCCATCGAGCTGTGTGTGTTTCTGGAGTATTTTGAGTATTAACCACTTAATGGCTCATAAGCATTTTCTCACATGTCATTGGATACCTTTGCATTTTGTGGCATTGAAGCTTTTTAGTTTGATAGAGGCCTACTTCTTTATTTTTGCTTTTGTCTCCTGTACCTTAGGTGTGGTATCCAAAAATTCGTCACCAAGAGCAATGTTAAGGAGCTTTATCCAGCTGTTATCTCTTTGGAGTTAACAACTTCCTGCCTTACACTGGAGTGTTTAATCCATTTTGAGTTGATTTTTGTGAGTGATGTAAGATAGCTGTCTAGCTTTTCCTTTTTCCGCATGTATATGTGCAGTTATCCAAGTCACTTTTGGTATAGATCTAAACTGCCCATTGGTGTGTTTGGGAGGTGATTGGGTTGAGGGGGCAGTGTACACTCAGAGGCTTCAACCATTGCTAAGCTGTGTAGCTGCCCGTGCTGTTGGGAGGGTGCACCCGGTTGGAGGTGTCCCTGTGGCATTTGCGCAGAGTGTAGGTCCTCCCAGGCTCCTCCCTTCACAATCTGCTTCTGGGCCTGCATGGGTGGGGCAGCTTTTCCTCTGCTGTGTCCCTGTACCATCCTGTTGCTACCTCAGAGGCAGCTGGCTGTGGACTGAATCCTGCCAAAAAGGGTGAGGAGAAATGAACCTCGTATTCTGAGACAAGGTTTGTGTGTGGGTTTGTGTAGATTGCTTTTTTGTCACAGTTTGAAATCTAGCAGTTGTCCTCTTGAATGATACTTAGGGTTTCTGCTAAGAACATTTTCAGTAGCGGGTTCTAACAGGAGACCATCATAGAACCTGATCTGCTGCTAGGACATACTCCCATTCTTTTATATTTCCATGTGGGGGTGAAGGTGACTTCTTTGTCTGGATGATATAACTATTGTGTTTCATGGAGGGTTAACATATAAGACCGTGAATGGTTACTTGAGAGAAACAAAGTCGTGTTTTTTTGTTTTGTTTTGTTTTGTTTTTTTAAACTTTGAGGGTGATTACTATCATGGTTCCAGCAGTGCCATTTGTTCTGCAGGCACCCCATGTGTCTTCAAATGTGTAGGATTCTCCCCTTCTGAAGGAGAATTGCCTTCCCTACTCATGAACTAAAGATGTCCTTCTATGAGAGAGTTTTGAGTACTTTCTGTGTACCCCAAATGCCTGTAATGGTTCAGGTGTGTCTACTCCAAGCTTCCATGGCAAATTCCTGTGTGCTGGAAGTGAACACAGACATGGCCCCTCCTGGAAACCTGTTCTTTCTTTTGATTCCTGCCTTTACAAAGACAGCATTGTTTGCTATTTTTATACCTTATAATAAAACTGAATCTACCTCAGTGGAAAGGCTTCTGGAGATTTTATCCCTTGTCCACTTCCATGGCTCTTCTGTTTTGGATATTAAATTACCTGTTTAATTCTTCAGTTTCTTGAGACTTCTAAGACATAAACGAAAATTTATTTCAATACAGTTTTGTGCTTTTATTTTATTCAGCACCCATGATGTCATTCAGGAAATTTGCAGCCTAATAAAAGCATTGGTTGAAAATAGAATTGTTCTTCTAAGGAGAATGTGTATTCGGTTACCATTTTAGAAAATATCATTAATCAGAAACTTAGACTCTGGTTCCTCCTCTTCATATTTTGGTGTGTATTCTTCCAGTCTTTTGTATGGACTTTATACAACTGAGAGCATAATCGGTATTCTACTCTGTAATTTGTCAATTTGCAATCTAATAATATAAGTTAAATAAGTACACTTTTTACACACAGGATTCTAATTTTTTAAACAACTGTTTTATTGTTAGAACATGGACCTGAAGAATTCTGTTAATAAGTTACTGTACAAAATAAATTCAAAAACCCGCACTACTGAAGAAGAAACAAACTTCCCTTCTCTGTTCTTTTCTTGCTTTCCTTCCTGTTCTTTCAAGTCCTAATATCCTGTTCCCACTCTCAACCCCAACCTAGGCCACTTCTGTGTGTGAGGAATCTCAGGAGGAAGGTTTATCTAGTCAGACACACATTTGCATTGTAGTTCTTTTCATAATTTTCCAGCTGGTCTTTCAGAATATTTACTGTTTCCTTTACTTTAAGTTCAGATTTATGTATGAAAGGATGGAAATACAGAAGTAGCGTGTGGTTCTTACATGTAGAATGAATGAGCTCTAAAAAGATCTAAGAGAAGTGTAAAAAGATTTTAACATGCTTCAGTCAGAATTTCTGTGTCAGAAAATTGTAGCACACAGTACACCCTTCTGCACACATACCCCGGCACACACCCGGCATAGAAATCATTCTCGTCCATGCCTTTGCATCTGTGGAGAATCCTAACATATACAGAACTGCTCGGCTACACTCATCATGTCCCGTTAGTTCTTAGGAACACAGTTAGTGGTGAAGATGCTGAATCTGTGTAGAAAGCCATTCAGCATGCAGACTCTATTCCTGTGGACAGCCAGACTACAGCAAATCAGTGAATCATGCTCCATCCTAAACTATTTTTTCTGAAGAATCATTTGCTCCTCTAATTATTACTTCTGTATGTGTGTGTGCATGTGTTTAAATGAGTTTGGAAAGATGGGGAGGTGTTTATGTAAAGAAAGGGAGGGGAATCCACATTAAGCCTTTGGAAAGCTGACTTGAGATAAACCCGGCCTGTGCTACAATCCAGGATCTGGACAAAGAGCACCGGCCGTGCTCAGGCTGTTGTGCATCACATCACAGTGACCTTCTTTCCTGCTGTTTATATTAGCTTTTACCTTGTGACCAGCAACAAGATCCAGAGGAAGAGCACCTATCTTCACTTTTTGACCCCACTCTAAATGCTGCTTCTGAGGACTGGGTAAATGTACCACCACTTAGGCAGAAGGCTGAACCAAGGCTGCAGGTGTACTAGGATTGGCCTCACATGTGACTCTTCCTGATGGATTATTTTTTTGTGATTTTGAGAGCTGTGGTGCTGCTGCCCTATTTGAGGGACTGAAATGGAATCGGGGGCTGTTCCAGAGCCAGATGCAGACTGACTAGGCAGCTGTCCAAACACAGGCGTCTGACTCCTGATGGACAGGGACCCAAAAGTAGGTGGTACAGGCTGAGAACCAACAGAAAATCATGCTACTGAGGACAATGAAGATCCAAAGCTCAGGGCATTAGGCTGTCTGGCCCCTTGATTTGTTCCAAGTTCTAGGGACTGGTTAACACTACAAGACGGCACTGATCAACGAACACCACATGCAAGGGAGGCTCCTGCAGAGCTTAAAGTGTGTGTCCCTCCCAGGCTGAATGCAAAGATTGCAGTAGTCTTACTGCTAGGTCCAGATTCTAAGGCAGATATGATGACAGTTGTAGCTGTGCTGGATGTGGCTGCTGATGTGCTGTCCTGAGAAAAGATCAAAGACTGAGAAAGATTGGATTGAGCAGGGTACTGTAGGGGAGAGCTGCTCACAGGCTTGCTGGACCATTCAGACCCAATTAATAAACACTTGGTTTATTAATTGTAAAGTGTTTACTCATTGACTGTGTTGGCCCAGAGTCAGATGATACACTTCCTTTGAGTCTCCTCTCATATCCCAATTGAAAATTTCTGGTTTCTTACCATCTGAGAAGGCCTAAAAGAGAATGAAGAGTTACCAAATTTGATGAATGAGGCCACTGGAATGAAAGATGAAGAAGAGGTGCCAGGGCTTTCAAAGTGAGGTTTTATGCCTGGCATGGCACTTTGACATGCGACACATGGGGTAGAGTCTGCTTTATCGTGCACTGGGCACACTTTGCACTTCCATCTTCCCTCCGGCCTTCTGAGCATGTGCAATCCTGGACAGTCTCCGGGCGGTGGAGAACAGGTCCAGCGCTGCCACGTGAAGCAGGAACTGCACTTGACAGTTTGTAAGCCATGCAGGACACGCATTTGTTGTCTTCTGCTTTATTAGAAATGCAGCATAGTGGACACTGTCATGATGCCACAGGCCTTTTGAATTTACCTCCCAATCTTAAGGTACCAGAGGTAAGAATGCTGCAGGAAGATGAAGTAGTCATAGGGAAAGCACTTTGTGAAACCACTGTCCCCCTGAGGACTGTCTTCACTATAACTCCAGGTTTTCGTGCTTCACATGCCACACACCTCCTGGCCTTAGATTTGATTTCAACTAAACAGGTGTCACAATCCCAAGTCCCTATTGCTGATTGAAATTGGTCTCCAGAGCACATTCTGGATGCAGGAAGAGTTGCTTTGCCACTTTTGCTAAGTTTCCCAATTCCAGGGAGTGTAGCACTTTTTCCATTGCTCTGAAAGAGACACGTATCACACTTCCAGAATGATTCAGATTTTACACATTCCTTGCATGCAATTCCACTGGAAGAGAAGCTTGCTGGGTTTCTATCAACTACTGGCCCCGCTGTGGTAGGCTGAGCAGCAAGCGCATCTCCCCTTTGGCATGGGACACCTTCAGGGCTTTTCTGAACATCTGGAATGCCTCCATCTCTCAGGAGTTTTGTGGGTCTTGATGGGGTCTCTGAAGCTTCATTTTGCCTCTTACAGTTGGTTCTGTTCCCTGCAGTGATGTCTTAAGCTAGATTTGGTTCTAAATCCCTGCTGAAGGCAGGAAGTTCTGGTTTTGCAGTAGGCACACTAAATGTCAATGGACTAAAGGACGGAGGTACCACAACTACCTCCATAGATATTATCATTGGAGGTGAAACTGGAAACACGCCACTGCCAGTGCTGCTGGGAGAGGTCCTTTGTACCTTCTCTGCTAATGCGTGAGAAGAACTCATGGCTATTGGAGAATCTGTGATCTCAGAAGAACAATGATTGCTGGTTGGCACTGAAGGACTGGTGACTGGTACAGAGATTTTTGGTGCCACTAATACTTTCTTTTCCTCCTCCTCTAGGGGTTTAGGAGCAACTTCTGTTCTCATCTCAACACCTCTGCCACCTCCTCCAGAAGATGACCCATAGGCTGCAGGGATACTGAGATTTGGGCACAGAAAGTCACTTTCTGGCTGTTGATTTTGTCTGGGTGTCATATTTGTTTCAGTTCCAGCACTGTGTCTTTTTGTCTTTTCTTTGTCGCTCTCCCTTAACTCACTAGATGGACTCAAAGGTGCTTTTAAAGGAAAAAGGACTTTTTGCTCTTATGGAAACTGGCTCTGGAGTTGTGGGCTTCTGAACAGGGAGAGATGGAGCAGTCCCCTTTTTGTGCTGGCTGTGTATCTGTGCTATCTAGTCCACTCCTAACAAGATAATTGCTAGAAGAAAACACAGGGGAAATTCTTTCCATATTGCTGAAAGAACTTGCCCTCTCTAGAAAGCGCAGCGCTCTGCGTGCTGCTAAACTGGTGACGTCACAAGACTGTGCATGGTGTGGCTTGGCAGGCATCTTTGTGACCCGCACATGATAAGGTGCATTTCGCAGTTGAGACAGCCTTAGAGCAGCTGCTGAACCACCACGTGTTTTTCCATGATAACAAGGAGGATCTCTGAGCTGACCTGATTTAGCATTCAAGGAATCGGCAAGGGATGGGGCCACCGTTCCATAGCCACTCCCGTTGGGAGCCCTTTCTGAGCTGGTGCTGCTGTGCTGTGAGGCAGAATGAGCTCCTTCAGCCTCCAGAGTTCCCAGAGGTGGTTGTGGAGGGGGGCGAGGATCAGCTGCGTCTTT
>RJWM01028955.1:0-25018 GCA_004363535.1 Dasyprocta punctata | reverse complement strand
GGCTGTGGGTCACAGAATGAGGGAAGCCAGCATGGCAGGAAGAGACCTGGGCTGTTTCTGATGGTAGGCAGCTTTGGATTATGAATATTGGAATGCTGGAGGGAGAATGTTTTAGCTTTTTACTTTTTTTTCTGTAGAAAAGTTAATTATTGTTTGGCAGCTGCCTTTTTAGGGTTCTCTCAATGGGCTAATCTTTTCTGATGTTATCCTTTGAGCCAGCGTTCATTCTTGTATGAAGTTTTAGGCTGTGAGAAATTGCCTACATTTGTCAACATAGATAAATAGTCAAACACATTAAAATATGAAAGGAAGATGGAAATAGATTAGAATGCTAGAAAACAAAAATTGAGTCTGTACTAAGTTCACTTAGAGACGGAATTCTCTGAGGCTTGAGTCTGGCAATCACAGCTCCTTTCTCTTTGAAACTTGATCTTACATGGTCCTTTAGAATGCCACCTCTTCAAATCTGTGATTTCTTTTTCCATAGAACTGAAAGTAAACATAGCTACTTTTACCACTTTCTTTTCCTTTCGACTTTACCATTTATTGATTTGAGAAGAGACATCAAACTATCATAAGTACCTGTGTATAGGGACAGTTTGACCAGGATTTTTTTCTCTTTAGCTAAAGCATAATGGAAAGTCAAACTATCAGAAGGCTACTAAGCAAGGTGTAAGAAGAATAAGGATAAGTTTTTTAGATGAGACAATTGTTTATTGACATCAGGCTACGAATGTCGAATGTGTCCATCTCCAAGAGTTTTTCTGATACTCTTATGTTAGTCTTGTTTCAGTCAGGGTTCTGGTGGGCAAGAGATCACACATTCAAACTTTTCCTTAAAGAGACTTTAATAAAGGATTTTAAAAAAAATAAGTATCGAGCAGGCTTCCGGGAACTAACAGAGATGACAAAGCACCTAGGGGAGCAGCAATGTTGAGAAGCTGTTACTGTGCCTAGACCTGATGGGACAAGGATGTGGAGTATCCTTAGAGAATCCTGCGAGATCGCGAGCCACAGCGAAAGGGCCTCCAGCAGAACTGTGGCTCTCGGTGGAGTGTGGCTACCACTGTCAAACCTAGCGGTCAGGCAAAGAGTGAGCTGAATCAGTGCTTCAGTCTCTCTCTCCCCACTCCCTGGTCTCTGCCCTTGGGCAGATCCCACTGGGAGCCAGAAGGCGAGACAGCCCAGACCATGGCCCAAAGCCATCAACTCCCGAGGCCCAGGCGGGGCAGCGAGTCCAGAGCGTGCCCGCGCCCGGGGAGGGGAGAAGAGGGGCCGGGGGCTCGCTCTCCCACACCGCAGCCCTTCGGAGACCTGCGCGCGTTCCCAAGGACAGCATTTTACTACAATTCTGAGAAAAGACAAATCCGAAGAAAAATTCTTTTTGAAATTAATCCACTATTAGAATTGCGTAGAGGATGAAATAAACAGAACGTCATGGGAAATAATTCGGTCAGTGGCAGATGGAAGCAAAAACACATTCAGGAACGGTCCCAAAGCCAGGCTGCGGGCAGAGCTGCCGGGGAGCCTGGAAAGTGCCCGCGGTTCCCGGTCTTTCCCAGCGCTGTGGGCCCGGGTGCAAAGCCGCCAGCGCCCGCCGTGAGGGCAGCCAGGAGGAGGAGGCGGGAGCCGGACCACGCAGGGCTGGCTGGGCTCGCTGGGCCTCGCGTCCTCCCGCTGCTCCGGGGCAGGTGAATCGGGACCCCGGACGGGAACACCGTTTCTCCCCGCTGTTTCTTTCACTGGTTCCCTGGCCTTCCACGGTCAGGAGTTGGCCACAGTACAGGAGGGGGTACAGAGGCGGCTGGGTATGGTGTCTGTGTCGATGGTGACACTAAACACAGCTCCGGCTTACTGGAGATGCTCCTTAAGCAGGCTGTACTGCTCCGTCATTTGCTATAAAATAGCCACAGCCCCCAAATGACAGGCACGATTGGCCTGACCAGGTGGAGGGGCTCGCTCAAAACCCGCAGAAGCTCGGTGTAGGGTTCCAGTGCAGGGAGTCGCACTCCAGGGCTGCTGTCCTTCGCTTGGTGCCGCGTCCCGGGTCGGTCCTGGAGGCAGCCCGGGACCAGCACCGACAGTGTGATGACTGAGGCCCCGAGGGAACACGGAAGGACTGACGGAACAGGTCTGCGTGGAGGACATCCGCGCAGGTTCCCTTGTTCGCCGCCGGAAATGAACAAAGCGGTCTCCTCAGGGCACACTTACTACTACCGAGCATGGACTCACAGAGGGCGGTCACCCCTCCCGAACATAACAGCACTCAAAATAATGTCTTCCTGACATCCTGGACCTGCTCCAAGAGTTTTGTTCTGGCTTTTGGACAAGGCGGAAACAGGAAGAGGATGTAGTAATGTTCCCTGACTAGAGGCCTAAGTTAGAATTTGAAATAATTTTGTAATTAAGATTGTTGTTAACATTCAATTGTCCTGTAAGATGTATATATGTCAACTATGTTTTATAATAGCGGTAAGGATGCTATATATAATCAGTAGCATCAGCTATAAGATTAAGTCTTAACATTTCTATAGTTTATGGGTTGATGTCAAATGAAAATGATTTTGCTTCTTTATAGCTATTTCTCATCTCAAATACTCTTCTGCTGTGACAGTAATAATCTGGCAGTAATGTATCACGATTTCTGCTAATAACATAAGAACCAACTCGAGTCTCTGCTTTATCCCTCTGGGTAGAAATTAGTTTGGTAACCCTTACTGATGTATTTCTCAGCCTATCTGAGATTTTTAGCATCCTTACGTTTGATTATATTACTTGCTATTAAGCAAGTATCATTAAGTTTCTTTGGCCAGACTGGATACTGCCAACAGGTGCTGCCTGCTGCAGCCAAGTGATGTTCTATTCGTGCCAGGATATTAAGCACATCCTGTAGTTTGGTATAAACACCAGGTGGGATTCTAATCCATTCAGTACAGAGCCCCTTATTCATTTCTCCTTAATGAATGAAAACTCTAAGGGAAGTCCCTGCTCAGGAATTCTCTTTACCTTTAGAAGTCAGTGAGTCTTGCTCCAAAATGACCCAAGAACAGGACTGGATTAATTAATTAATTCCAAGCCTCCCATGCACACAGCCTATTTATTAGTGCAACCTCAGAAATTCTCAGGAAGTCCCAACTAGGCAAGTATCCCCATTCTTTTCCAGGTTAGAGGAGTCTTTCTCTTTTTCCAAAGTGGAGACTTGGGAAGCTTTGAGTCCCTGACTTGCTAGTCGACATTCTCCTGTTAGGGCTGTAGAAGGATGAGACCACTCAAGCTGGCCTGCATATCCATGGGATAACCTCTCGGTCATTTCATCACTGAGGCGAAGTCTTTGGTCTGCGGGGTCAGAGTCACACTCAGATCCAAGCAGTGCTGTCAGGCATGCTGGCCATTTGGAAGGACAGCCTTGCTTGCTGCTCTGGCGAGGTATCAGGCACGGGGTGCCCAGTCCCTGGACCTGTGCTTCGATGGTCTTTCACTCCTTAGCCATGGCCAGTGTGGAGTATCGTGCAGGTAGTCTGATAGATGGAGTGATTTTCCAGGGGTAAACACTACAATCGCTTTGCAAGAGGAGGTGGTGAGGCTGTGTCTTCTGATAACTTATCCATCACTGAAAGGAACAATCTGAAAATTGACAGCTGTAGCAAAGTACTGTTTGTCCCCTGATAGTGATTTTCTTTTTTCTGTAGTCACATAATTCTGAATACCAAGGCGGGAGTATCCCTGAAGCACTTTGGCCGTATGACTAAGTTTTAGGTGATGGATGTAAGCAGAAGTGATAACCTTTCCTGGGTTGTGCCTTGACAGCAAAAGGGTGGGTCATGTGGGTCCTGGGACTTGTAGGGGTCCAAGGAAGGCAGAGCTATGTGACAGCAGACACCCACGTTCCTGACCCTTGAGCTGCTATGCCAGGCCTGGGTTGCCTACTTCCAGATTGTTAGGCATGGTGGGAAAAACCGCCTACTGTGTTTAAACTGCTGTGATTTTGTCTCTGTCAGTCAGGTCTCCAGCCTAAGTCAGTGACTTGGGATTTCAGCAGAAGAAGACTTGGGATATCACCGAGTGTAGTTCTCGTTCATCAATTTTAGTTGATAACATTGCCTTGTTACACCAGTTCTCCTGTTCTCTAGATGCAGCCTTCCATCCTGGAAGACAGGGTCCGTAGGTGCTACGGCTTCCATTTAGGGCACTGTCTTTTGAGGATTTGATATTAGATCTCATCTTGAATGAGTGCAGATCTAGACTTTTCACATAGACTCAAAAATTCTGTCCCAAACTGTCACTCCTTTAAGTGTTGCCATATTTCTCTGGCTACCCTGTGACTGACGTCTGCGGGAGGAAGGGCGCTGTCTCAGACATGACTACAGTATTTGAATTGGTTGCTAGGACATCTGTGGAATTTCCATATTCTATCTTAGGAAAGAAATATCATTTTTCTTTGATGCTGCATTCTTTCTTAACCAGAAATACAAGGAAACTACTGTTTGCAGTGGTTTTTTTTGGCAAAGTTCTGAAGTGTGGCCTGGATCTGCAAACCCATAATCCAAGAATAAGGCACCATTTACGCACAAAATTGTTGCATTTGGAGAGAAACTAGGTTCAGCTCTGCTTATGAAGCTGCTGTCTTATGGGGTCAAAAAGAGCTTATTTTTCAAGCAAGTGTGTTTCACTGTGGATGGGCGACTACCAAAATAATTATTTCCTGTGTGGGTCAGCGGGAATGAGGTAATCCTAAGGAAAATGTCCCATTGTGCTTGCGGGCCTGGGCGGTGCAGGAGCTGCAGACATTCCCTTAAAGCAACAGGCCCTGGGCTGCCTGGCAAAGTCTTGTTCCTGTGCCTCTGAGGGGACGTTCACTTTCCTCTCCGATGTTTTCAGGACCTGGAGGCGGAGGAAATGTGGACGCACACACACATACGCGTTCACCGTTCCGTGGGTTTATGTGGTTCACTTACAGAGTGTTTAGATGGTTTAGGGAGAGAATTCTCTGTGAGCCACGACACCACAGTGTGTCTGCTTCTGTCAGCAAGCAAACAGAGGCTCAGTTTGTATTTGTCTGTCTGTCTGTCTTGGGCCACTTGAGGGCATGCTTTATTTGTCTTTGTCTTTCCAGCCTGAATAAATGGGCCTATCACCGAGTGTAATTCTCCTTCATCATCTTTTGAATGAGTAAGTGGCTTACCAAGACAGTGAGTGAAAAGAGAGAAACCACTGCCTCAAAACTGACTTTTCTTAGTACCTTGACACTGAGATAGAGTTTGCCAGAGGGAGTACCCAAGTCAGCCAGGACTGGGACGTCCATGAGGTGCCAAACTGTGATTCCAGAGGCCAAACAACTCTGTGTTTCACGCTGTGTCCTTCCTGGAATTAGCGGAGGAGGCACAGTGTCGTACGTACCAGCTGTGAGATTCTGGTGCCCCAGGGAGAGTGAATTGTGGCAGCCAGAGCCGGAGAAGACAGAGGATCAAGTCAGGCAGGGTGAGGTACACTGCTGGTCTGCACAGTAGAAGTTGCTTTTGAATACACTTTCTGATACCCCTGCTTTCCTGCCATGACTGCTTCGGCAGAGGAGCAGAGCACATACTACAGGTGCTAGAGCTGCGTGTTGCCAATATGAACGGAAGCCTCTGACTCATCCACTTATTAACTTGCGTTGAGTGTCTCTTCTGGGCCAGGCATAATGTCGTGGTGCTGGGTTGCAGAGATGGACAAGGCAGACAGGGTCCCTGCCCTTAACAAGCTTAGCTTCTAGCAGAAGAGCTAGACAAAAAGACAACAAATACATAAAACAATTGCAAATAGTGGCCATTTATGAGAAATAAACTGGACATTGAGGTAGGGAGTAAATGGAAGGTCCTGAGTGGTTAAAATGACTGTCAGCAGCAGGAATAAATCTGGGGAAAAACAAAAGGGCAGAACACCGTAGAGAGGGAAGAGCACACTTTAAGGAAGGAAGCCTAGAAGAAATTGGCATTTCAGAGGATAAACAAGACATAGCAAAGCACAACAAACCCTCGTGAGTGTGTTGAAGAGTGAGGGAGAATGCATTGATGGTTAGGGGTCCTTCAGGGGTCCACCGTCAGGACTCAGTACACAAAGATGGGTGTTGGGCGTTCACAGAGTGGTCAAGGGGCTTCACTTACTGTCTGTAACAAGAGGTGGGCACTTGGGAGTCGTCCTCCCACTGCGGGCCTAAGATCTCACTTTGGCTACTGTAGGTCCCACCCACCCGAGTCATGGTGAACTAAATGGAAAGTTGGACTTCACCTAAAATACAAGAGAAAAACAAACACCACTGATTGAATCTGAGGAGACTGTGATTCTGGCCCAGGCATCAAGAGGAAAGAAAATAAACAACAAACAAACACAGTTTGGAGGGGCTCTTCACACCCAACTGGTATTTGGCAGTGGAGGCTACAGGGAATGAAGCTCGCAGTGTTATTTGCACTTTCTGCTCCCTGACCTATTTACTAGTGGGATCCTCTTTAATGATGTCACTAAGATGCTGTCAGATTCCAGTACTGGGACTAAAGCTTTGGTGTGTGTGAACAGGTACACGTGCACAGGTGTTTTTGTGCTTATTATCTGCAGACCTAAGATACGAGGCTGATTTTAGCCAGATATGTTGACTTATCCAAGATTTCTTAACTAGGATTCTACATAAATTTGGCTGGGAAAAAAATTTACTTCTTATTTTTCACTATTCCCTCTTGCTGAAATGTGAGATTGCAATGATTGCTTGTAGGTAATGAACCACAGTGGTTTTGTTCCCGGATAGGATCTTTGGACCTCGTGATGATGGGAATGAGACCAGCCACATACACAGGCAGTACTTCAGCCAGGGACATCAGCGGGAAGGAGCCAGCACCCATCAAGAAAGGGGGAGCAGGCTGCCAAAAAAGAGAGCAGCGGACTTTTATTGATTTGCTAGTGTGGGCTAACGCCCAGTAGTTTTTCATTGGCCAGGGCTTGGTTCCAAAAGGCTTATTTATTTACTTTTTTATGTGAGGCTAAGACCACCAGGCGGTCACAGGCGACTCATCCTAGGGATGGCCGGTTACTCCGATTGCTGGTGCCATAATTCTGAGCGAATACCCTTGCTGTGTGGTTTGGTCTGGGCCTTGTGATAGGGGTGAAGGGCTTCAGGTGCTCGATCTGTTGCAGCTGCTGAAGGAACAGGGTAGGGGTAAGAAAAAGAGGGAAAGAAAACACATCCCAGCTCCATGAGGCAGCCGGCCTGTCCACCCGGACAGCCGAGCAGATCTGACCCAGCGGCTAAGTCAGGAAAGGGACAGAGAAGACACGAAGACAGGGCTGCCAACCTTCCAGTCCTGCCGGTCACCCACCCGACATCTGCAGGCTCAGATGAAACGCCGTGGTGTTGGCAAAAGCGGCCTTCGGGTCCCCAGGAAGTAACCTTGGCAGCTGTCATCATAAACCGTGGGCCCGAGGAGTTACCGCCGGCAAAACTAGGGGAAACTGACAAAGTGGTGCCCAGCTGCGAGACTCCAGCACCAGCAGTTTCTCAGTCAACCAAGGGCAAGTGAAGCGGGGGCTGATGTAGGTTTTCTTTTCCTCAGTAGCAATTCCCTCTTTTTGTGCCTCAAGTCTGCTTTTGAAAAAGCGTCAGGCTCCACGAGCACCGTCCCACGCTTTAGCGGTAACGATTTACACTACCAGGGTCCTGGCCCTCTGTCCCACCATGGTGGTTCTGGTCTCAACTTTAACAGTACTTGTGACTTTGACATTAGTAAAAATCAGAGGTATTTTCACTTCATAGTATAGCTGGTGCAGATATCCCAAAATAGAACACATTTATTCCCCATTCAAAATAATAGGAGTTATCATATTAGAACTAGATAATGCTATTCAATATAGTAACAAAAATGTATTACATCATGTAAGTTTGTTTTTAAAGACATTGTAAAACTATATTTCAGTACTTTAGGGTTGTCTTTAGACTTTCAGACTACCAAATGGATCCCTGATACAAAAAAAAGTAAAAAAAAAAAAAGAAAAAACCCCTCAAAAAAACAGATTAGGAACTGTCAGGCTTATTGGACAGTCTTTTAAAAAAAATTAGTACATTGCTTATAGTCCATAATGTTTGCCTTCCTCATGTGGAGTTGGTTCATGTACGTCACACATCTTAATTTCATTTTGCATCCCCTTTCCTCTCCCTTCCTCCCCTCTCTACTCATTTCTTGATCCCCTTTCCCCATTGATAAAGATCTGTCTTTCTACTTCCTATTGTCTATCTTTATTTTGTTTATTATTTATACTTTGGGTTTCTCGTTAAGGAAAAACCATGCAATACTTTAGCTTGTGTGTCTGATTTGTTTCACTTAGCATTATACTTTCAAGGTGCATTCATTTTTCTAAAGTGACTCGGGTTTGTCTTTCTTTATGCGGAGTAGTATCGCACTGTGTATAAACACCACACTTATCTGCTGACGGACACACAGGCTTCTTCCAAGGTTTAGCTGTTATAAATTGTGCTGCTACAAACATGGGTCTGCATGTGTCACTGTAACACGATGTTTTTAAGACTTCCAGGAAGATATCTAGAAGGAGAAGAGCTGAGGCAAATGAAATTTCTCAGTTTAGTTTTTTGTAGGATCTCCACGCTGACTTCCACAGTGGTTGTGCCAGTCTACACTCTCGTCAGCAGTGGAGAAGGGTTCCTTTATCCCTGCAGCCTCATCAGCATTTATTTGACTTCCTGATGATGGACATTCTTTCTGGGCTAAGGTGAAATCTCAGTGTTTTAATTTGCATTTCACTAGTGGCCAGCAATGTTGAACATTTCTTCATGTATTTATTGACCATGTTTATTTCTCCCCCTGAGTAGGTCTTTTATTTTCAGGGGTCTAATTTTTTTTAAGTTTGTTATATATTCTATATATGAGTTCTCTGCCTGAGGAATGACCGGCAAAAAGTTTTCCTGTTCTGTATTGATTCTTCAGTCTGTTGGTGGTTTCTTTTGCTGTGCAGAGGCTTTTTAATTTGATATGATCCCATTTGTTGATTCTTGCTACTCTTTCCTGTGCAACTGGGGTTCTGTTCAGAAAGTCTTTGCCTATGTTTATGACTTCAAGAGTTTTACCTAGTTTACCAGAGGATTAACTGTTTCTGTCTTAACATTTAGTTCTTTGATCCATTTCCATTTTATTTTAGTACATGGTAAGAGATATGGGTCTAGATTAAATTTTCTGTATGTGATTAGCCAGTTTTTCCAACACCATTTTTAAAAGAGGCTGTCATCCTGCAGTGTATGTTTTTGTTTCTTTTGTCAAAGATCAAATAGTTGAATGTGTTTGGGGCTGTTTCTGCATCCTCAAATCTGTTCCACTGATCCTCATGTCTGTTTTTCTGCCAGTAGCATGCTGTTTTTTTTATTAGTTTCTTTGTAATATATCTTCAAGTTTGACATTGTGATGTCTCTCACTTTGTTTCAGGATTGCTTTTGCTATTCTGTGTCACTTTTGGTTCTATATTAATTTTCTGGATTTTTTTTTCAAGTACTGTGAAGAATGCTGGTGGCACGTTAATTGGAACTACATTAACTTTGTATAACAATTATGGACGTATGGCCATTTTAACTAGATTGGTTCTGCCTATTCAGGAATAAGGGATATTTTTCCATTGTCTGATGTCCTCTTCAATTTTCTTTTTCAGAGTGCTTTAGTTTTCATTTTAGAGGCCTTTTACATTGTTAGGTTGATTCCTAGGTATTTATTTTTTCTTGGTTCTATTGTGAATGGTATTTTTTTCTTAATTTCTTTCTCAGTGGGTTCCTTATTAGTGTATAGGAGTGCTATTGATTTTTATATGTTGATTTTGTATCCTGGTGCCTTATGGAATTTGATTATTAATTCCAAGAGTCTTTTTTTATGTTTTACATAGAGGATCATGTCATCTGCAAATGATGATAATTTTATTTCTTCCTTTTCTATACATACCCCTTTTATTTCTTTGTCTTGCCTAATAGCTCTTGCTAATGTTTCAAGTACTATGTCAAACAGGGGTGGTGATGGCATCCCTGTCTTGTTTCTGTTTTGTGAGAGAAAGTTTTCAGCTTTTTCCCCATTTAACATGACATAGGCAGTAGGTTTTTCTTAAATAGCTTTTATCAGATTGAGTCAAGGTCCTTCTATCAATATTTTCCTCAGAATTTTTATCAAGAAAGATGTTGGATTTTTTCACTTATTTGTTTTTTGAGGAGGGTTTTGCTATGTAGTTCAGACTGACCTTGAAATCACTATGTAGCTCATGCTGGCCTTGAACTCATGACAATTCTCCTGCCTCAACCTCCCAAGTGCTGGGATTACAGGCATGCACCACTTTGCCCAACCTGAATGTTGGATTTTGTCAGAGGTCTTTTCTGTATCTATTGAAATGATCCTGTGATTTTCTGTCTTTGTTTCTATTTATGTGATGAGTTACATTTATTGATTTGTGTATATTGAACCATTGTTGAGTCCCTGAGACAAAGCCTACTTGGTCATGATATGTGATCTTTTTGAGGATTTGTTCCATTCTGCTTGCCAGTGTCTTGTTGAGGATTCTTACATCCAAAAAGATTTATTAAAGAGATTGGTCTATAACTCTGTGTTTTGGTTGGATCCTTGTCTGGTTTTGGAATCAGGGCAATGGTAACTTGCAGGAATGACATTGGGAGTACTCCTTTGCTTTCAATTTCATTGCAGTGCTTGAGGAGTATTGTTATTAGATCTTCCCTGCAGTTTTTGTAGAATTCAGCAGTGAACCAATCTAGACCTGGGCTTTTTTTAGTTGGTAAATTGTCTTGTTATTGTTTCAATTTCACTGCCTATTACTGGATTATTCCTGGCTTTTAAATCTTCTCGGTTCAGTTTTGGTAATTCATATGTATGTAGGAACCTATCAGTTTCTTCTGAATTCTTCAACTTACTGGTGTACAGATCTGCAAATTAATTGGTAACAATCTTTTTGAATTTGACAGTGTCTGCTGTGATTTCACCTTTTGCAATTTAATTGCATTGATTCGGGTCTTTTCTCATTCTTCTGGTTGGTTGCCTAAGGATTTTTCTATTTCGTTTATTCTTTTGAGGAAACAACTCTGAGCCCTTACTTCTTTGTATTTTTTAATCCCAATTTCGTTGATTTCTGCTCTGATCTATGTAATTTCTTTCCTTATACTAGCTTTGGTTTGGATTATTCTTGTTTTTCTAGAATCCTGAGGAGCACTGCTAGGCTATTTATTTTGGCTCTCTGTTTTTGTAATGTGGGCATTTAGGACGACTTTTATTGTTTCCGGTAAGTTTTAGTACGCTGCACTGATGTTATCATTTAGTTCTAGAAGCTATCTTGTTTCTTCCTCAATTTTGTCTGTAACCCATTGTTTGTGTAAGAGTATATTGTTTAGTTGCATTCATTTGCATAATTTCTGGATTTGTTGTTGTTGGTGTTGATTTCTAACTTTATTGCACTATGACCTGATAATATATATGGTATAATTTCAATTCTTTTACCTTTACTTAAGCATGCTTTATTGGCAAACATTTGGAGAAAGTTTCATGTGTTGCTGAGAAGAACGTGTATTCTCTTGTTGAATAGAATACTGTAGATATTTATTAAGTCTATTTTTTGGTAGACTTTTTTAATGCTAATATTTCTTCATTGATTTTTTTCTAGTGTCTCTATTTGTGACAGTAGAGTATTGAATGTTAGGGTTTCTAGGTTTTTGCTTTTGGCCCATAGGTTTTTGAGGTGCCCTCTCTGCACCTCTCTTTTCCCTAAACTGTGGCTGTTGTCCAAGCCCAGGCACATCCTTGCTCCTGGTGGTAGACATGAAATGTGACCAGCCCTCTCGTCTCTACCAGATGTAGGCCAAGGGCTTGGGGTTCAAGTGGGCTGTTGGGCGTAAGGTCTGTGCTGGGTCTGGTTACTCCCTTCTCTCCTTGGGTGTTGTCTTCACCCACAATCAGGTCGGTTAGTCAGTCCTGGCCTCTGTTGCTCAGGGCCGTGGGGAAGCAAAGTGTAGAGCCAGCTTGTAGTGGGTGGGTGGTCGCCCTCTTGTGGAGTGGGTCGAACTCATCTAGCAGGGGCTGCTTGCTCACGTTGGAGACTGGCCACAGTCTTGCCAGCTGGATGTAACAGGAATTTTAGGGACAAAACGACCACATGTCCACTTTTATATGAGACATTTTAAAATTCTGACTGAGAAGATAAAGGAAAGAGGCAAGAAATACTTGTCAAGCCCCTGTTTGCACAGGAACAACAGGTATACTTTTGTCTAGATTGTAGATCAATTCAGGGACTGAATCTCAAAGAAAGAAAGAGTCACAGATCTATAGAAACTAGAGAGGTCCGACAGAGCATGCTCACCACCTTGGGCACAAATTGTGCATTTCCACACACTTTCCCTAAGCAGACATCTGAGAAAAAAAGAGACAGCGTTTTCTTGAAACTCTGACCTCCGGGACCTGGAGGAAGTCTGCTCTGTCTGCCTGGCCTGTTCTATTCCCTTGGGCTGTGGCTTCGGGGTCCTCCGAGACCGACATCGGGGCTGCAACGCGAATCCTTAGCGAGTCTGCCACTTCCCACCACCCGGCCGCCTTGCAGACGCTGTGCTCAGGAAATCCGACTTTCTCAGCAGAGACAGCGCGGCCGCAGCAAGCCCTGAGGAGTCGGCTTGGTTTCCCAAGCATGTGAGATGGTGTCTGGGGATAAGCACCATCTCTTGGCTGGTCTCTGTTGAAATGAAAATGCTTCTGTTTGTGCATCTTGAAGGGCAGGAGAGGAGAAGGAGGCAATGTTTGCTCACTGCATCAGAGATTTTATAAGTTAAGCTTAAAATGCAAGAGATCATCCCCTCATGCCCACCCTGCCTCACACAAACTGGGTGGCGAATTCTGATAGTGCATTTCTTACTGACTGATGTGGTCTGGGAGAAGCTTACTCCAAAGCCATGGTTTAATTGCAGACCATAACAGTTAAAAAATGTGTCGGCTTTCCCAAGATCACAGTCTCAGAGCTACAAGAAGTGTGTTGGAGTCCTTTTCTGCATCCTAGTAGCTCCTCACATCTAATAATAATGGCCCCTACTAGGGTTTCGATGAGATGACACATGTGAATTGCAAGGTGCCTGGTTGACCTTCAGGAATCTATAACAGCTGCTGCTTCTGCTCCCCTAGGCAAGTTTCTTCCTGCTTAGTGAAAGCTAAAAGATTAGCCTGTGTTCTAGGGACACTTCTCATCTTGGTTTCGTCCCTACATGTAACCCTCTGTCTCTTTACCTCGTCAGTCTTTCTGTAACACTTTCCTTTCCTGAACATGAAGACGCACTCACATCTCCCTTAGCTTAAGCAGCACTTCCCTGGCCTCGTGTATCCTCCCAGCCCTGCTACCTCCCGCCCCTACCTTTGGACCCACCTTCCAGCAGAGGCCGGGTGCCAGCACTGTGCTCCGGCTGCCTGGGAGCAAAGCGGGAGAGACTATTCCTGGAGCTGGGAGCTGGGAGCTGAGGTTTTTGAGCAGTACCCGCCCGTGGCTGCCAGGTGGCTCTGCCAGATTCAGGGGCTGAGGGAGGGGCTGCTTGTTTTGGCCACAGGTCTTAGCCTGGGTTTCCAGTAGTTTTCTCTCAGTATTTCCATATCTATCAGCTTGACTCCTGTGTCTTTTTGTTCCTCTTACTTGATTTCAAACTGACTCAGTCAGCGGAAAGCAATAATTTATTAGCCTCTTCAAGTCCCAACACTGGAAAAATGCCAAGACTTAAGGGCAGGGTGGGGAAGAGCAGTCTGCAGTTGGACCAGAGGGTAGAGCTTTGTTGTGATCCTGATCTGGGGGCCCGTGAGTACCGCTTCTTATGTGCTTCCTTTCCCCTCCCTTTCCCCTCCCCGCTACACTGCACTGCTGTGAGGCCTCAGGGATCCAGTTGGGCACAGGGATTCGGACAGCTGATGGCCATCATGGGGGTACTTAAGAGATTAAACCTATCTGAAGAACCGACCTGAGATCCCGATGCCTCCTAAATCGGTAACAGCAATGCAGACCCGTGTGCTGACCGGTCTTGTGAGGTCCTTCACCGAGCTCAGTACAGGGGACAAACTCACAGTAGCATAGGAGACTTCACAACTGGCCCCGGACACCTGCCAGCTGGGAACCTTTCCTAAGTGTCCTTTTGGTCCCAGCCACACCAAGCTCCCTGTAGTCCCCCTGCCCTTTCGGGTTTTTGCTAGTACGTGTCCTTGGCCAGGAAGGATGAGCCCTTTCTTGCCCACTGCTAGTCTGACTAGTCCTGCGTATCCCCCAAATCAGCCTCTCCAGGAATGCGAGGGTCTTGGTCCTTAGCGGTTCCTGACCCAGCCTCCCTCGCTAAGTCACTGAACACAGGTTTGCTGGGCGAACGAGTGCATTTTCCAGGTCACTTAGAGTCATGCCTGCTCTTGTTTGTTCTGCTTAGAAGTCAGCTAAACGATTCTAATTTTTCTAGAAGAGCCCTTATAACAACTTGGCCTGGCAAAGCTGAATAAATTTCACACAATGAACAACAGCAGGAGAAATCACCTGACATTGGACTCCTAAAGGGGGTGACATTTCCTGTGTTTCCAACCTTGATTTTGGACCCTTAGTGAAAACAATGATGAGCGAGGTTCTGGTCGGCCCAAGTCCGGGCAGCCGGTAGCGTTCAGAAGCTACATTATGCGCAACGGTGTGTGGGGTGTTCGGTGCCTTCTCAGGTCAACACTACGCTGGATTGGTCTGGACCTTGCTTTAGGGCCTGGGTTCTTCACTTTTGCTCTTCAAGGTTACTGTTGAGTATCTTTAGCTTGTTTTCCTCTCCCAAGTTCCTTTTTTTAAAAAACAATTCCCCTAATACTTTTAGAAGAAAGCACACCATCTTCAATTTTATCATCTGTGCCTATGGGAAATTAGTGTGTGTGTGTGTGTGTGTGTGTGTGTGTGTGTGTGTGTTGAGGCAGGGTAGTCAATTAGGGAGAAGAAAATACTGCTTTTTCTAAAACATACAGGCAAAATTAAGAATTAAAAGGTTTGTCCTCCTTTTGGCAGTAGTAAATTATTAATAAACTTTAACCATAATAATTATTCTTATAATTATTATTATTATCAACAACAAAGGAATTCAGTACTTGAAAGCAGGTTCCCTTTATACCGTTACCAGAGCAAGTGCGGGGATGTGCTCTCCTGGCCCTACGTTCCCCATAGGAAGTAGGGATTGCATATATAGCTGGCATTCGCCCAAGGTACTTCTGGGACAAACAGGATAATGTGTTCCGAACAGAGGTCAACAGCTGCGACTCCTCTGTGGCATTCCAGGGATGTGGACAGATGTATTCAGAGTGACCTTCCTCACTCAGTGACTGTGGGAACCGGCTGGAAGGGGGAAGAGAGATACAGTGTGGGGAGGATGAGAAGTTCCCATGGGGAACAGCAACATGAGAGACCACTGAAAGCAATGTTGAAGTTAACAGTTCTACTTCCGGGAGGTGCTGATCTAAACAATACACGAAGGGATGAAGTCCCTTAAAATTGTTCCAACAGAAGGAAAACCAAACATGTCAGTTTTCCCAAGGTCTGCAGTTCCCAAAGGGGTCAGAGGTTGCCTCCTTACCATTTCATTGACTGCACAGCTGGGAATAGACGAGGGTCAAAGCAGGTTCAATCCGAGACGTGTGGTGAAATACATTCCTTACCTGACTCTTCTTGTGTCCAGAACATGTCCAAGCAGTTCAGACAAATGAAAAGTCAGCTCTTGGTACCTTTGTGTGCTGCCAGCAACCCAGTCAGCTGTTCTGCAGTGGGAACAAAGAAACATGGCTCAGTGAGATCATTAGATTTCAGAAAAGAAGCTTTTGAGAGCAGTAGACTTTCTGATAACACTATCTTTGGATCCCAAGATTTGTAAGGTTACCCTACTGTAATGGCTTAGCTAGTGTCTGATTGCTAGGGCTGTTTCTTGATTTTAATGGTTCTCCTCCCATTCTGCCTTTTTTCAGATGATCAGCCTGCTGCCATGTGGCTTGAAGGTGTGTCTCAAACACACAGTGCTGGGAGGAGGGCCCAGCTCAGGGAGGGATGAAGGCTGCCCACACAGGGCCTTGAGGCTGTGAGTGTGAGCTCTCGCTTTCTCTTTGTCCTTCCAGCATGGGTTATGTAGTAAGAAGGCCCTTGCTTGATACTAGCCCCTCTCTCTTGAACTTCCCAACCTCCAAAAGTATAAGGTGATACATTTTTATTTATAAATTATACAGTGTGGTGTATTCTGCTGTAACAACACAAAACAGACAAAACACTTTGGTGTATCGTGGGCAAGTATGTAACCTCTCTGAGCTTTAGTTTCCTTATTTATAAGATGGAGATAAGGGCAGTGCCGACCTCTTAGGGCTGTAAGTGGGGATTAAATGAGACAAACTTGTGCAGCATTCAGCATAATATCTGGCACCTGGAAACCTGAAAACATTTTAGCTACTGCTTTGGAGTGATAGGCCTGCCTTTCTAAGTAACCAAAAGGTTTTAAAACTATTCATCACCAAAATTTTCATGTAATCCTTGATAAAACCTTATTGACTATTCCTGCAAATACATCTTTTTACAACTATTTATTTACTCAGTGAGATTAGTTGACCAATATGACAGTTCTATTTTTAAAAACGTTTTTCATTTCTTTTAGGTTTGACCTCATTTGCTCTTTAATACTTTGATTCTGCTTGCTTGTGGTAATATGCACACCTTTCTTAACTCCAACTTTGCCTATTATTGGAATGAATTTTTTTAAAAAAATCAACACCTGGAATTATACTAAAACGTGTCAGAGAGAATCTCGGGCTTCATTTGTTTTTCCTCCACAAACACCACGTAAGCATTAGGACCTCTGTAAGGCAGAGCTCTGGAGAAAATTGGAAATGAGAATGAAGGCAACTTTCTAGCCGGAATTTAGATCGAAGAAGACATTAACCTGGTAGGTTTGCTGTGTGCCGGAGCACTCACAGGGCTTTTCACTGACAACTTATAATAACTGCTAGCTTGACAACTATAATTCTTGAAGCTTCTTCAATGATACTTTGCAGCTTACAGTGGTTTAAATTATTACTGAAGGAGTGTGTATCAAGGAAGAATATAATGCTAATTTCTAAACCAGTGTTCTGGCAGCACTCATGCTGTAAAGTGAAGTCATCCCACATAAATATATCATATATGTATTCAGTGATCTATTCTGAGTTATCCATTAAGCATTTATTCACCTCCTACAAGAATTGTGAGATGGAGGTTCATTAAATCTTATTTCCATCTTAAGGATTGGGGAGACTTTCACTGTGTGACATATGAATGAGATATCAAGTGAGCTATTTTTGTCCTTATTTTCTATCAGAGGAATTGGGGCTATGCCTCTGCGAAATCATATGCTAGAAATTAGCCCAAATGGGCTTTGAACAACTCCTGTCCCTGGAGCTGTGAGACTTCAAGTCCTATGCTTTTATTTTTTTATTTTTTTAAATTTTATTTTAAAGAGAATAAGACCAAGCAAAATAAAACAGAATAAAGCCAATCAAAACAAGACAGTGTGTTGTGACACAAGATTTCAAAACAAGATAACAGGAAATCAACAATGGTTACCATAATACCTCTCGTTGTCTTTAATATAGCTGCCCATACTTTCAGACATAGTAAAATTAAACAAAACAGAACAAGATAGAACCAATAAAACAAAACAATGAATGCAATAAAAGACTTCAAAACAAGATAATAGTAAATCCAAAATGGCTACCATAATATATCTTGTTATCTTTGAAATAGCTGCCCATGCCATCAGATAGAATAAAACCAAACAAGATAAAACCAAATAAAACCCAACAAAACAAACAATGAAAATGATACAGGACTTCAAAACAAGATAATAGGGAATTAACAATGACTACCACCTTCAGAAGGAGATCCTCCATAGATGCTACACTGTGTATTGCCATCCTCTTAATAGATGATCAGACTACTGATTTTAGGCCTGCAAAATCAGTGAAACACTAAACAGTACAAGCATTAAATTGTATTTTACCTCATTAGCTATCATCACAGCCTGTGTTTCTCTGGATCAGCTGGTCACTTATGGCTGGGGTGGGGGGTGGGGTGGGATGCTGATGCTTCTTGTCTTGCTGCTTGTGTGCCTGAAGGGGCTGGTGTCTGGCTCTCCCCCAGTCAGCCTGTACATGGTGCCAACATACAGGAGAGGGCTGGTGTCTCAAGTCCTGTGCTTTCAGCCACTGAACTTTTCAAGTCAGTAAATGTCCTCTTCTGTATTTAAAGTGATAAGCTGAGTCTAGGTATGCACTCTGTGCTGAAAGCATTTCCATCTCCCAAGGGCCACAGAGGGCCCACAGGGGCTCAGGAGAGAGGAGAGGGTGATGCTAAGTGGTTAAGGTGCAACTCTGGCCCTGGCTGGAGGGGAAGTAAGTTGTGAAGGAAGTGGGTCCTCGAATCTCTTGTGCTGCCAGCTGCATAGCTTGGGGTGAGAGCAGGCAGGAATATGGCGCTGAAGTCCTAGTGACCAGGCACATTTTAAGCTGGAGTTTTCCTAGTGTTCTATCTTCAGGAAGTGAGGGAAGGCAAGATTACCCTGGTCAGAGTACCAGGAGAGAAACTCACAATTGTGGTCCCGTTGACATGAAGAGTTTCATTCTTTCAGTAAATGTTTTACTGAGCTCTTGCTGTGTGCTAGACACAGGGATACAGCTGTGAATGAAGAGACCTGGATTCGACCCTCAGGTTTATAATCTGATGGGGACCCAGATGCTAAACAAATCCTCACATGAGCAAGTGTGTAGTTACATTTCTTCATGGCATTCAACCATGCTGTAAAGAGGGTGTGATGGAGATTGTAGCAGGTAGGTGTGATTTAAGTGGGTTGGAAGCAGGAAGTGTGTGTGTCGGGGTGGAGGGTGGCTGGAGAAGGCATCTTTGAGGTCCTATTTACTCTGACCCTGGAAGGATGAGTGTGATTTACTTAGAAGACCAGAGAAAAATATTCTAGACAAGAGCAGTGAGGAGTGAAAGCTCTGAAATTCAGTTTTTACTGCTCTGTGTCTACTTCCAGGCCAAGATCCTCTTGTTTCAAACAGCAAATAGAATTTAGTGGCCTGTGCTACATGTTTCTCCAACAGGCCGTGTATTTAGGACTTCAGGAACTTGTTGATTGATTGAGGAACTGTGGGCTGTTCCATCACGATGCATATGTCCTTAAATTTCAAGCACGTGGGTAAACTAAAGGAATTTAGAATCATTCTAGAAAAATACAGGTGAATTTTTATGAAGCAGTCTAATTATGCCTCCCCAATGTCATTTGGGAAGCCACTCCCTGCCTCCCCTAAGTGACTGTGGTCATTTAGGCTCTGATATGACACTCCACTGGATAGCTTGTAATTGAATGGTAACACACATGTTTAGCTTTTGTCCTGAAGAAATATTTTATCTTTTAACCCAGCCAGGAGCCCTGGGTTAAAGTTTAGAAGCAAATGTTTTCTAGGACTGGGCATATGACTTTGTCACTTTCCTGTAGTTCAGAAGTATGATTGAATTAATTCCAAGGACAAATTGCTCCAAAGAGCTGAAAGATGTGTCCGGTGGGAGGGTCACAAAGACTGTATTTGTAAAAAAATTGAAATGTGGGCCAAGGGGGTCAATTAGGAGAGAAAATGCTTTTGATATTTCATTTATCAAATTAGGAGGGAGGGACGTGAAAGCTGCCTCCACTGATGGGTGGGTCATCAAAGATATTCACTGTAACATTTTAAAACAGCAAAAGAGTGGGGGATATAGCTCAGTGGTACAGCGCCTGCCTGGCAAGTGCGGGATTCTGAGTTCGATTCCCGGTACCATAGAAACAAGGAAACACACTGGAGGGTAGAATGGACTACTACACATCAATTAAAATGATCTTCATACAAAATGTTTAAGTTTAAACACATTGGAATGGGCAAAGATTTCTTTGTTTCTTTCTTTTTTTTTTTTTTTTTTTTGGAGAAGACCCCAAAAGCACCGGAAACAAAAACAAACTTAGAAAAATGACACATCAAATTTAGAAGCTTCTGCACTGCAAAGGACACTATCAACAAAGTGAAGAGGCAGCTTCTGACTGGGGAAAAATATTTGCACACCATACGTCTGACAAGGAATCGAGATGTAGATTACGAAGACAGCTCCAAGATCTCAGTGGGAAAAATCCAATAACCTGTGTTGGTCAAGCTTCATTGTGTCAACTCGGTTGTCTTGGGAACAGCCAAGAGGATTAGAAAGCACACTTCTGGGTGTGTGTGTGTGGGTCATAGAGGTGTCTTCTTGTGTGTCTTACCTGGTCCTTAGCCCTCTCTTATCTAGTGCTGCTCTCTTGCTCTGCTTCCTGGCCACCACCAACTAAGTAGCTTTGCTCCGCCACACCCTTCTGCCATGATGTTTCTGTCTTGGAGTCAACCAACCATGGACTGAGCCCCCTGAAAACATGAGCCAAATAAAACTCTCCTTCTTTAAGTTGTGGATGTTGTATATTTTGTGCAGCACAGAGAAAACTGCTAATATATAACCTGATTAAAAAATGGGCAACAGATCTTAATGGACACTTCTCAAAGGAAGACATGCAAATAGCCAATGAGTATATGAAAAATGCTCAACATCACTGTATTGGGTGATGTACTATGTACCCCCAAGACCTCATATACTTTTGGTGGAGCTGAGTTATTGGTTTGTTATTGGTTTGTTGTCTGGCACAGGGATTGGCAATGTGAGTGCTACACCCACCCAGGGGTGGAGCCAACATACAGTGTAAATGAGGTGGGTCTTCCTCTTGCTCGCTTCTCTCTCTCTCTCTCTCTCTCTCTTGCCGGCACCTTGCTGCTTGCGGCCGCCATGAACGGCAGCCCCACCACACCACGCTGCCTTGGAGCCAGCTAAGTAAGGACTAAAACTCCCAAGAAACTGTAAGAATAAACCTTTTCTTCCCTAATTTTGGGGGTCAGGTATTTTGTCTTGGCAGTGAGCAAAAAGTAACTAAGACAATCACTAATCTTCAGAGAAATGCAAATCAAACTCATTGGATACCACCTCACTCCAGTAAGAATGGTTATTGTTGAAAAGACAAAAATGATAAATGCTGGTAAGGATGTGGAGAAAAGGAAACTCTTTCACATTGTTGGTGGGGATGTAAATTAGTATGTCCATTATGAGAAAGATTATGGAAATTCCTCAAAAAACTAAACATAGAGCCAGATACAGTGTCATCTGTACACCTGTAATCCCAGCACTCTGGGAGCCTGAGACAAGAGGATGGCAAATTTGAGCACTGCAGTTCGAGCCCAGTCTGGGCAATTTAGTAACTAACCAGAATTGTGTCTCAAAATAAAATTATAAAACAGCTGAGGATGTACCTGGGTTCAGTCTAAACTACTGAAAAAAGAAAAAAAAAAAAAAAAGGAACTACTACATGATCCAGAAATGCCCACTTCTGGGTCCGTACCCACAGGAAATGTAAGAAGTGACTTCTAAATCTACACATCCATATTTATCACAGCGTAATTCACAATAGCTAAGAAATGGAAACAACCGAAGTGTCCGTCAGCGGATTAATGGATTAAATATGGGGCATGTGCACAGTGGACCTCTATCCACTCATGAGAAATATGAATTCTGTTATTTGCAGCAACATGGATGGAACTGGAGATCATTATTTTAGGTGAAATAAGCCAGACACAGACACAAGGACTGCAGGATGTCATTCAGATGCGGAAAATAAAAAAGTTGATCACACAGAAATCGAGCGTAGAAGGGTGGTTACCACATACTGAGAAGAGTAGGGTGGGAAGGCAGGATGCAGAGAGGTGGATTGCTGGGAACTAAGTCATAGCTGGATACCATGCAAACGCATGGCAGGGTATCCGCAGAGAAAAGTAATGCACCGGCTGGGTGTGGTGGCGCACGCCTTTAATCCCAGCACTCAGGAGGCTGAAGTAGGAGGAGCGTTGTGAGTTCGAGGCCGGCCTGGGCTACAACGCGAGCACAAGGCCGGCCTGAGCTACACAGTGCGACCCTGCCTCAAAAAACCAGGGCTGGGAGTTTGGCTCAGTGATTTAAGTGCCTGTCTGACAGACTCAAGGTTGTGAGTTCAATCCCTGGTGCCGAAAAAAAAAAAAGCACCTTACAGTTCAAAAAGCTAGAAAAGATTTTGAATGTTTTCATCATAAACAAATGATAAATGTTTGAGGGGACGGATATACTTAACCTGATTGAAACATTGTACAGTGCCTGCAGGTATCAAAACACGATAGGGTACTCCATTAATATGTGTGATTTTCATGTACGAGTTAAAAAATAAATTTACTTTTTAAATACAAATGTTTAATTCACATGGGAAAATGTTCAAGGTGTAATAGACAATAGTATATATCTGTTGAAACGTATAAATAAAACATGATATTAACTGTGTAAAAATCTTAATAACTGCCGGGCATGGTGGCGCACACCTTTAATCCCAGTACTTGGGAGGCTGGGGTAGGGGAAGTGCTGTGAGTTCGAGGTTGGCTTGGGCTACAATGTGAGCAAGGCCGGCCTGAACTACATAGTGCGACCCTGCCTCAAAAAAAGTAGAGCCAAGGGTTTGGCTCAGTGGCTTAAGCGCCTGCTTGGCAGGCATGAAGTTGTGAGTCTGATGCCCGGTACTGACAAAAACAAACAAACAAAAAATCTTAATAACCAAATTGATGAAAGGGAATGGATCAGAATATTAACAGCATTTACGTCAAGGTGGTAAGATTATAGGTGGCTCTTATTTTAATATTTATCTTTTCTTTAACTTTTTAAAATATGGATATATCTTACTTTTATGATCAGAATAAAAAGCAATACAAATTATCTTGAGAAACAGATACACAGAACCATAAACTATCGTAATTACATAAAGCTCAGATTATCAGGAAAAGAGAAACAAATTACTGGAGAAGTTTGGAGAAGGCCAATGAGCATGAGACGCGGACGGAAGTGCCGGAAGAGGAGGCCCTGCCTGGAGCGGGCCCTGCTCCCCTCCGCAGGAGGCCCAGGGAGGAACCCCGGCCAGGTGGAGCTTTCACAGCCTGCGGCTTCACCTGGAGTGATTCCTCGAGACAGCAAACAGCGCGAACTACCTCAGGGTTCTCGTGGCCTTTCTGGCCCTCTAAGAACATCGGGTGGTTTTTGCCATTCTCTCTGCGTGGCGTGCCCCCTGAGAACGCACAGCTGGCTGGCGAGGGGTTACAGGTTGAGTATCTTTTGCACAGTTCCTGGAAGTCAGTTGGTGCAAGATTGACAGAAACCAAGCGAGGTGTGCTAAATTCTTGATGGGGCCGCCTTATGACCCACACAAGTATTAAATTTCTAATGTTCTTCAAAACTCCTTTAAACCCTTGCCCAGATATTAAATGTTTCTCAGCTTCTCAGTATAACCCTCGTTGTATTTTTTGACACAATCAGTTCCCATCCTGTGAAAATCTCTCCTCGGCAAGAGATTTTCTTCCTTCTTTAGAACACCTTGTTGAGGCAGAAGGATCCCGAGTTTCACACCAGCCTAGGCAACTTGGCGAGACTCTGTTGTAAATGAATGAATGAGTGAGAGGCCTGGGATATGTCTTGGTGGCAGAGGAAGTGTGAGGCTGTGAATTCAGTTCCTAAGTTTTTTTAAAAAAACCCTACTCTCAAAGCCCTGCTGGATTCCAGATGCCTCCTTTTCAGAATCCTGCTACCCACCTGCTGAAGTTAATGCTCATAGCCCATCACACAGCGATTGGTGCTCTTTTTCAGTGACTAGAAAAGGCTTGCTTTTAAAAGAACATGTAGAAGTCTACAGTCATCAAAACAATGTAATATCCTGTGTGAAAGTTGCAGCGCCTTGTGGTTTGAGTCCCTTGATCATGCGCCCCCAGGGGAGTCAGTTGGTGGTGGCTGTGGATGACTGACACTCTCAGGCCTGGCAGGTGCATCTGCAGCTCGCCTCGCACCTGGGTCCCGTGGGCAGGAGGGCCTGGAGCCCGCCAAGGGAGAACAATGGTGCTCAGGCTGCTGCTCTTGGCTCTCAACTTCATCCCCTCCGCTCAAGTGACAGGTAACAGTGACTGGGGTTTTTTTTCCCCTCTTCTAAGTTTTTCTTTTGTGTTCTTGCAGTCGGCCTGGTGTATTTTAACCTTCACATAACCCGTGAGATATGAGCAGGTCTGAAGGGTACTTCTCTTCTAATTTAGAAACTTGTTATTGAGAAACTCACTGATTTTCGGGATATTCGATAGTGTTTAACATAAGTGTTTTGGAAGTGAGTATGATTTTATTTAGCTACGAGTTGCTAATGTGCCAAGAATTTTTAGCTCACCTATACTTTTTTCTTTATAATTTAAGGAAACTGTTATAATCAGGTTAGCTCTAAAAGTTTTGAATTGAGACTGTATGAGCTCGTATCACAGATCCAATTCTTACTAGGTGAACTTAGGTTAGTATTTAAATTCTCTAATCTCAGTCTCCTTATCTGTAAAATGGGAATGATAATAAACCTCATCTGGTGGTTAACATGGAAATGAAATGAAATAATCCATGTGAAATGCTTAGCTCAGTCAGTGGTAGGCAGGGAAGATCAGCATCTGCTGAATCATTATGTCTGCTGAATTAAACAAATACCAGCACAAAGTCTGGAGTCACTGTAGAAGCTGGTGCAACAACATACCAATGATAGTGGTTTTTTAAAAACTATTTGTTGAAATCTATGCATTTAGATTAAAATCCTTGAAGTTCCCAATAGCGATGATGAGAAAGATGGTACATCTATCATGGAATGCTCACTTTGAGCAACGTTCAATTCTCACAACTCGGGGATAGTTATTACAATAACTGCCTTAGTAACTCACAGCTAGGAGATGGTTATTACAATAACTGCCTTAGTAACTCACAGCTAGGAGATGGTTATTACAATAACTGCCTTAGTAACTCACAGCTAGGAGATGGTTATTACAATAAC
>RJWM01028954.1:0-25005 GCA_004363535.1 Dasyprocta punctata | reverse complement strand
ACTTCTGTTTTTCACTGGTCATTTGCTTTCTTCATCTATGAAAAATCTGTTCTTGTATTAGACTATTTAGCTAATGGATTATTTCTCTCTTCCTTTTTGACTTTAATACACTTTACATATTCTAGACCTCAAGCACTATTTTGTTATGTTATTTTTGACAATTTTTCATAAATGAAAGTTTTGATTTAAATGTGATTTTCAGATAATTATTCAATCCTAGCACTAGGTACATGAAAATATGGAAATTAAAATTTACTCTTAGTAGTCTGTGTAGATGTTATGACAAATTACTAATTAATTTCTGGACTGTCTGTATTTATTTGACACATGAAATATATTAGAGATTATTACCATTCAAATTGAAGTCCTTTGGTCAAATTTTACCATTAGGTAAAGTTAACCATATTTGTTACATTTTCAATAGTTGCTCTTTATCAGGTTAAGAAAATATTCTACTTTTAATATACTTAGAACATTTATGAGGCATGAATAGCGGATTTTGTCAAATGCTTTTTCTGTGTTTACAGAGATGATCACATCACTTTTCTGTTTAGCCTATTTACATGGAGAATTGCATGGATTAATTCTCAAAAATTAAGTCCTTCTATTTTCTTGGGTTATGTCCTATTGCTCATGAACATTATCTTTTTTATATACTCTATTGAATTTGCTACAATTTTGTGCAAGTAGTTTAGATTCTTGTTTATGTCACATATTGTGTTATAGTTTTATTTATTTATGGTAGTTTGTATACAGGTAATAATGCTCACTTCATAGAATTACTTGAGAACTATTCTCTTTTAAATTTTCTGGAAGAAATTGTATCTTTTCTTCTACAACTCATTGGTATAATTGCTCACTAATTATCTGGACTTTTAGCTTTTATTGTAGAACATTGTTAAACTAAAAATACAATTGATTTAACACCTATTGGGCTATATTAGTTACATTTTTATTCTTGAGTGTTCTTTTGTAGATTGTAGCTTTCAAGGAATTGGCCCATTTCACATAAGCTGCCTAATTTGTTGACATGTTTGTTTATATTCCCATATTATTGTTTTAATATCTGTAGAATTTATAGAGTTGCTGCTTCTCTGATTTTTCAGATATTTACATTCTGTTCCATCTAAATAAGAATTTATCTAGTAATATATCTTAATTTGTAATCGTTTCAAAATAAACTGGATAGCATACAAATGTTTGTTGCCAGAATCCTGACAGGGGAATGTGGAGACAGAACAAGAACTATTATAGTTTAGAGCAAAGATCCAATAAAAACAGAAGTTTTATTTACCAGAATTTTTTTACCATTGAAATTTGTTCCCAGGTAAATCAGAGAAGCTCGTGTCAGAAAAACAGAAGAAAGAAAAGCAAGCACCTAGCAACTATATACTTTTTTTCTGAATGTAAGTGTACTTTTCTCAATAATCTTGAATCAAAAACACTGATGGAATTTGATAGGTGTGTTTTTTGTGTAAATAACTTTATAGCATGAAACTATAAATCAAACAAAATAAGTTTTTTGATCCTAATCTTCATTATTTCTGCTAATTTAGGTTCCATGTGCCTAATAGTCTGTCTCTTTACTTTTGTATATATACGTAAGGATAATATTTCTATATGAAACAAATCACAAGTAAGTTCATATCTAAGTTTATGTGAGATGTGCACAACAAATTCCAACATAATAAAATGGTTGGAGTTAGGATCAACACAAATACCCAGAACATATGATTGAATGTTCTGTTCGGTTGTCACCAGTGATGGTTACAGATAAACAATGGCACAATTGTCATGTGTGTATTATCAACATGGCCTATAATTATACTGTAAGTATGGAATTTAACTAGAATGTTGGCATTGAATAAATGTTTTATTCTTTGGCCCACTGTTGTGAGCTACTGCTCAGAATTTTAAATGTGTTACTGTAGTATTGTTACAAAAGGGAATTTAAAAAGAGTACTTGGAGAAGTGATTGTCTACAATAACACAAAGCATGTTTCCTTTCCAATATATTCTTAATTTTAATAGCTGCTACTACCAAATACATGGAAAAGAAGGGTTATAAGACACAAATAGAAGCATAGGTTTAGGAACTTTTGTACCATTTGACACATCAGTACAATATGAGGTATATATTTTGATGGAAATAATACTGAGCTATACACTTGCAATATATAGCATTACAATCCAATCTATGTTGTTGCATGTATGTCTTTTATGGCTGAGCAATATTCCATTATGTGCATATAACATATTTTTCTCATGCAGTTATCGATTGATGGACACTGAGTTGCTCAGATGTTTAGACTATTGTGAATAATGCTGCTGTGAAGGAGCACAAGTATCTACTCGAGACGTTGCTTTCAGTTCTCTGTGTACATAGATAGGAGTAGAATTGCAGTGACACAGGATAATTTTATTAAGTTTTTGAGGAGTGGACAAATTGTTTTCCACAGCAGTTGCACCGTTTGACTTTCCTACCAGATTCAAGGCTCTTGTTGTGCTGGGGGAGCTGTGGAGAAAGGGTAAATATGAACAAAACTTTGTTATTTTCAAGTAGGCTCTTTCCTCATTGAAGTGTTTTTTGGTTGCTGTTAATGACTGATGCTTCCAGAGTTCTGGCACATTTGGTTCTGAAGGTACCTGTTCATTTTTTCATGTCTCTGTGAGTGCATAAAAGCTTGAAGCTGTCTGCTCCTCCAATTTGCTGACATCATTCTCAAACTCTTTCTTTCAATGAGGACATTTCAGATCTCCTTTCTTCACACAGAGTGAATTTTTATACAGCTATACAGTATACATTGAGATTTAGTTGTGTAACAACTTTCCTTGTAACTGTGGAACTCCTTGGGCTCAAGTATTATGTTTTATTATTCCTCTTTTATACTTATTTATAGGTTTTTAGCTGAGTCAGTTCTACTCTCAATGGTGAAAAACTGAACTAATTTGAAAAGTTTGTGAATGAATTAGAATAGTCCTACTTAGCTATAAGGTGTGATCATAATACACAGTAAATGTTTAAATTTTTAAAAAGTGCATTAAAAGGGCACAACTATTTGTTCTCTCAACATGAATTCCAATCAGTGCAAACACACTGATCTTTCTTACCACTTTCTGGAGCAATTCTGGAGGTCCTCTTTCATGTCTTTGATTGTGCTGCCCTGGCTGCCCTGTCGTCCTGAATCATTTCAAAAATTTTTCATGGTCATCTTGATTTCAAGCAAGAGAACAGAAAATTCGAGGTGCCAGAGTTGGTAAATAAGGTGGATGAGGACACAACGTAATGCTTTTGTCTGATAGAAATTGCTGCAAACATTTTGAATCGATTCAGGAATTCAAGGCAGGCATGACAGAAAAGACACAAAAGCGGACTTCCAAGACTGCTTCAGAAAGGGGCAAAAATGGTGAGACAAGTGAACATGTTTGTGGCAAGGGGAAGTAGAGGGGAACTAATGGCAATGTGCCTTTTCCTTATAAATTAATTTAAGTATCATCATAATTATTCATAACACTACATAATATAGGAGTCCAAGGGGATTAAAAAGTCATGAAATTAAGGAAATCATACTTTGGATATAGCTGAAATTCTTAACAAATATCTCCTAAAGAGAGAGAGCTCCATTGTCATGGAAAGGGAGGCAACAAAACTTGCTTCTAGTTTTACCTCTGGATGTGCTTGACCTCCGGCACTCTGCTTTGTGTTTGTTTTGTTTTGTTTTTAATTTCAAGAGTAAGACATCATCATAGAAATATCTTGGTTACATGTCATAAAAAGATATTTGAGAAAAATAGTAACTATAACACATTCTGCTTCAGGGTAAAAACATTGTTCTTTACACATAGTATTGTTTGAGATGTGAACAAAATATGCAACTAGAGAAAATAGTCTAAAAGCCACAGGTAACTTGCACATAGAGTAGCTGCATCATAGTTACCTATAATTGTGTCTTCCTAATTATTAAGAATTCTGACCTTTGGTTAAGGTGATAGGTATTATTTTCACTTGCTTCTCATTCCCACATTTGCCTTTGTCTCAGAAATGGTCAATAACCGTTTCCATGATTTGCTATGAAATTAACCCTGAGAATCAGCAAAGCTTTTAGGAAAATGTATATCAGTGGTTTAATTTTACTAGGTTTATGTAGCTTCCTTACAGTGTGTTGAAGACATAGACTTGAAAATTGATTTGACAAATGAACACACTTTGAACCATATTTTCAGTAGATTTTTAGCGGGCTTGATGAGTAACTACAATAACTTTTCCTTTCAGAAGAATCTGTTGGTGCCGTCATGTCCACATTTTTTACTCAGTGTGTAATATGTCTCATAATTCTCTTTAAAAAAGGTAAGAGTGTCACCATCTTCAGCTAGAGTTTCCTCATTCAAAAATCAGAGGGATTTGCTATATTGTTTCTTTGATTCTACTTACATTTCATGTACTATAATTACAATTTTAATTTGCTAGCTTCATTAAGATTATTATTTACAACATATTGAACTTCACAACAGACCTTTGATGAAATAGTTTATGCGAAAATGTTTTGTTTAGCTATATTAAGAAGGCAACTGCTTGCTGACTGTGGTGGCAAAAGTACCCTGGGAGTCTGAGGTAGAAGGATTGTAAAATTTAGCCAGGGCAATTTAGTGACTTAAGAAGACTCTGTCTTAAAATAAAAATTAGAAAAAGGCTGGGGATGAGCTTAGTGTAAACTCCTGGTACCAGACAAGAGAAAGAGAGGGAGAGAAAGAAAAAGAGAGAGAGACAGACAGACAGACAGAGATAGAGAGACAGAGAGAGAGAGAGAGGAGAGATACACAGAGACGAGAGAGAGACAGAGACTAGTGTTATAATACTTTAAAAGGTTCATAATACATTAAACACAAGATCAAGAGAGTCAATTTGCAGCAGATATGTTAAGTCTTAACTTCAAAGTAGAAGTGGGAGATGTGAGTACGTAGGATACAGGTATGTTTTATTAGATCTTTATGGTGTTTAAATACCTGAAGATTCTGTGTAAGTGTCAGATATCTAAAATATGACAATTCTGAGTTTATAAATAGTAAAAACAAGCTGGAAACAAAGACCGACTGCTTTTTTGGGGGAACTCTTATTCACTAGTTCCCTAGAGTCTGCATCATTTCCAATGAGACTTACAGTCACTTTACCTAGTTACCCTGTCTACTGTAGAATTCTCAGCATGCAACCCTTGTTTTATTTTATTTTATTTATTTATTTATTTTTGTGGTACCGGGGATTGAACTCACAACCTCATGCCTGCCAGGTAGACGCTTAAGCCACTGAGCCAAACTCCCAGCCCTAGTTTTCTTGAAACAGGGTCACACTATGTAGCTCGGGCCAGCCTTGCACTCTTGTTGTAGCCCAAGCTGGCCTCAAACTCACAACACTCTTCCTATCTCAGCTTCCCCAGTGCTGGGATTAAAGACGTGCGCCACTGTGCCTGGGTGCAACCTTTATTTTAAAAACATGAACCTAGCTTGGAAGAATAAGATGGACAGTTTGCAGTATCTCTTCTCTATGCCTGTGTGAGACCAAAAAGACATTTCAGACTTGTAAAATAATTATAGAATTATGCTCAGTATAGCACTCCATTACTACTGAAAAGTAAATAAGTATAGAGATATTTTCTATAGTCAGTTATGTGTGTGCTTGTGTGCATGTGTAAATTGTCTGGGCAAAAAGTTGGAAGATGAAAAAGAATAAAAGTTTAGTACTGAAAGAAGTTGTATATCCAAATCTTGTGATGAGTTTTTCAACACAGGATTTATCTATTTGCACACAAATTCCTGTCCTTAACACATTATACAAAGAATTATACCACAAAGAGACTCCAATATTTAAAGATTATGAGATTATAGAACTGAAATTAATGTTTTTTCTCTAACTTATCTATTTAAAGTAGTTATAAAATTACATACAGTAATCATGATCCTGGTGGTTTGTTAGCTTTCAAAAGATAAACTTTCTGAAATAACTTTCCAATTGTGTTATTGAAGTTAAAGACATTTTAGTTCCTCTTACTCTTTCAAATTTTATTTTAAGTGAAAATGTACCTTTTTCCTTTTACAAATATACATGGACTATGCCCTGAATATGAAATGAGAATATTAGCCTTTTGATTCTTTCCCAGTGCTCCCAGGAAGAATATGAAGTATAAGATTTTCCATTTAGACTGAATCATTTTAAGTAACTCAAGTTATATAATCAGCTGTTAAAGAATTTAAGTTTTGTAAGACTTGCAAGCTTATATTGATGGTGAAGAGCAATGCCATTAATAATTATGCCATTCACGTATAATACTTACGTGATATTTTGTTTTTGTGTAAATGTATTCTAACTATTAAAGAATTAGTTTCAGTACATGGAAGCTCATCCTTTATAAATATAAAATGACCTCATCCAAATGTGTATTTTATTACTCAATCTAAAATATTAACAAGCAAAATTCAAGAAAGGTGGAAAATCAATTACAGTAACTTTGTTTCATGTTTGTGACAATTTTAACATAGGTGCACCTTAAATTCAACTAACCAACATAAGCAGCATTTTGTTAGTTTCCCTGATCAATTAAGACTGTAAGAGTAGCGGTTTTCTTGATACAGAAAGATTTAGATCTTACTATTGTTTTTTGACAAGTTTCATTAGAATTTTCTTCAGATATCAGGAATTCATTTTTTTGGCAATTATTTTATTGATCACTCAAAATATGGCAGGATCTTTTGAGACCAACATGAAATTAAATCTGCTTACTATGAGAGGGGATTGATTGGCAAAACAATTTACATCAAATTCTATTCGTTCAACAGTGCTTTCCACGTATATTTTTATTGCTTAGATTAGTTTGGGTTGAGAGTGAACAGGGAGCACTTATAAACAGTTGGAAAACATAGTGAAACCTCAGTTTACAAGCTGTGCTGTCAAACTACCCCAGCTATATTGATCATCCAGGTATCAACATGGCCATGCAGTTGACCATAAAGAAAAGCTGATCATTTAAGAAGCTACAGATTCAAGTTTGGGAAGCACTGGTGTTGGACAGAGGTCTTCGTCAAATACTTGAAGGAGTATATGAGTCTTGTGACTTGAAGGAGAATATAAGTCACACGTTCAACAGAATTTTCTTGGATAGTGAAGTTACATGCAATATTGTACAGTGAGGTAATTAAAAAGATGAATTGTCCCTAATTCTCACCACTGAGTGGTTTACTATCAAAGGATACACATGCAGAAAAAAGCAAGAGATTTTCAGAGCACAACTGAGTTTATTCTTTTTGATCTTTTGAGAGGTAGTTCTGTTTAGAATGATTAAATGAAAACTCAGAAAAAAATTGCAGATAGTTTCAAAGCATCATTTCCACATATCTTTGAAAAACTCATATAGCAGTAACTTAGATGAAAATATTTCAAGTGAAAACTTTAACTTCTGTCAAGATATTTGTAGACAAAGAAACTCCTTCAAGTATTAGGTACTCATTTTTCAGAAATATTTCACTGATCACCTAATATGTGTCAGGAACTATTATAGTGCTGGAGATATAGTTGGGACATAATAAACATCCTCAACCATAAAACTTACATTTTAGTAGGACAGATCCCTAAAAAGCTAAAAAATAAGATACAGCATGATACATCTTCAGATTCCAATGAATGAGTAAGAGGAGCGAGGGCAACGATTTGGAGTCTATATTAGTTAGGGCTATCATGGAATCCCTTCCAAAGGTGAATGATTTGTAAGTGATGTGTGGTGGTGCATGCCTGTAATCCCAGAACTCCAAAGCCTGAGGCAGAAGAATCTCTGTGAGTTCCAGGTCAGCCTGGGCTATCAACTGAGTTCAAAGCCAGCCTTTATATGTAGTTGGGAAAACCCTTTCTCAAAAAATGGAACCAAAACAAAATAAACAAAGAGGGACCATTCATGAATAAGCCTGAAGTTCAGTGAGGTTGCAAGAAATAGTATTTCAAGTGGTGTGAACAGCACCTTTAAATGTGTGTGTACACTTACTTCCTTAATACTTTGTGCTGAGTGTTTAGAACTTTCATCCTTGGATTCATTTGTCCTGAGTACTTTAGTTACTTTGTTTTGAAAAACTTTGAAAGTTTTCTGAACTAGCAGCTCTTATACAAACAAAGGCATTTCTCTTTTGCACTATTACTGTTTCTATACCACTAACAATTTGCCTCTATTTGAAACAGACTATTTTGGTGTTCCTAAAGTCAGTAGGAGTGCCATATGAATATTTTAGAACATAATATGGCAAGAATAATTCAAGAAATATATATCTTTCTTTTGCCCAAACATCAGATATTTTGGTAATTTTTTTTTTTTTTTTTTTTTTTTTTTTGCGGCACCGGGGATCGAACTCACAGCCTCACGCCTGCCAGGGCAGGCACTTAAGCCACTGAGCCAGACTCCCGTATTTTGGTAATTTTTGACTTTATTATTTTTGACTGACTCTGTATTGCATCTGGTAAATACTGTTGTCTTTAAAATTAATGGTGAACATATGTGATTTTCACAAATTAGATAAACAATGATCTGGAAATCCAGATCTATTTTATTAGAAAATGCAGGAAAAGTAGGACTTGGATTGAACACTGAAAGTTTTTAAAAATATATTGATAATACTTAATTATGTTTTTTTATTCCCAAAACAAAACCATGAATCTACATAGATCCTTAGCCAAAAAATAATATTTAGTAAAAAAAGATTGGTTTTCAAAAATAATATTAAATGACTTACATAAGCAAAACTCATACCATTGCTCTAATCATAAATTATGAAACATGCAAAACCTATGAATGGCAAACTATGTGGAATAATCTAATTAATTTGTGTTTCTAATAATGAATTTATCTTTCTTTTGCCCATTCTACTAGTCCCAGAAAACTTTTTAGATTTGTAAGAGCATCTAGGCTATATAAAGTCTGAACCAACAGACTGATCTATAATATTAACACTATCTCTGATTTTTTTTTTTATTCCAGCAGACAAGTCAAAAATACTACCCTAGAAACTAGAAAGCTGCTTGGAAAAGATGGAAAATTCAGAAGAATGTAAAACAGCTTACCCTGTTGATTCCTTACAATCTCCTATGATGTTACATGATCTTTTGTTCTCATTTGCTATTAACTTATAAAAGTTTATTCTTGATGAAAGAGGAGGTCCAGTAGAAGAGTACTGTTCACAGAGGCAGCTGGAATTTAGAAGTAAATGGCCTCAAGTAGGGAGAACATTATGGCAGATGGGCTCAAGTCCAGTATCACAGGCTGGAATTTTCCCTCAAAATAAATTAGGAAGCCATGCTCAACGCCAGTGAGAACATGATTTAATGATCTCCTAACCAAGTTGCAGTCACCTTTATCTTTAGGAAGGAGGTTTCTGACATGAAGGATGACTTTTCATCATCAAAGTCTCTGCCTGTTAGAAATGGCCTTGGTAGGAAATGATAGAAATATCTGACAAACAAAGCAAAGGTATCAGTCTTGCACAATAAGAAGCCTAGGATTACAAAGATCAAGACCAGTGTAGTGGCTCATTGAAGTGTTTTAGGAATCCAGAATAATTCAATCATTTTTATCTATTCTAAAAATATTGGTTCTTGTTTTCATGCTTTTGGATTCAAGGTAGTGAAAAGACTGTTGTACAGCCTAGATTTTAACTGTCTGTCAGGCAGAGAGAAAAACATTGAGAAGAGCAAAGAATTGTTTCTGAAATCTCTCCCGAAAGTTCACAGTGACTTGAGATTGCACATCTATATGATTTGAACTAGATTACATTGTCAGAGGAACTCTTTTAGCAATAAGGGATTATTCACACTCCATTTTAGCTGCGTGCCTTCCTGCCTCAAAGGAAAGTACTGTAGTAAAGAAAAAAATAGAGAAGGTTTTTGAGCAGGTTTTGAGTAACATGTGATATGTTCTAAAATTTTATAGTCCTATAGATCTTTTACCAAGCCAGGCATGAGACTCAAAATAAAATGCATTTTCTCATTGACTAGAGAAGAAATGTACAAATGGGTGTTGATGACCAGCAGTGGTCCTGGGGTTCCAAAGCTACAGTCAGGGCAAGCCTTGGCATGTTAAAATGTTATGATGGTACTGATCAGTGTGTTATGTTTTTATCACCTTAGCAAAATATCTAAGACAATCAACTTTAACACAATAAAAATTTGCTTTATCTCACAGTTTTGGAGGTTTTAGTCCATATTCAACTGGTTCCACTGCTTTTAGGTCCGTGGAAAGGTAGTATACGGTGGTTGTAGCGCAAGGGAGAGGAAGCTGCTCACTCACGGTGGTTGGAAAGCAAGGAAGAGAAGAGGAGGGTCTATCATTCCAATTTCCCCTTCAAGGGCATGCCTGCAATGACCTAGATTCCTCCCACTAAGGCCCACATCATGAAGACTGCACCATCTCTCATAGTGCTACAGGCTGGGTACTAAACCCTTAACAGATGGGGCTTCAGGGGACATTTTAGTTTCAAACTATAATAATCAGTGCAGTTGGAAAGCAGTTGCTGACATTATCACAAGGCACACAATTGCAAAGCAATGTGGTATTTACTCTTAGGCTCAGTCAAGTGCTTCCAGAGAGAAACAAGCTAACGCAGGCTTCAGAGGTTGTGGAAAATGGAATGAACATTCTTGGAATTTTTCACAATTGACTCATTAATGTGTTTAGTAGTCTGGGATATTCCTAAGGTGTTCTGAGAAGATATTAAAAAGATTTTAGAAAAACACTTGTCTTCCTACTGGTTGAGTGAAAGAAGTATTTGTGTTTTGATGGCTGAGATATTATTTGAAATATGGAATAGTGGTACTCATTAACAGATAAATCCTCAGGCATTTTATTTCATATATGCCTTTACTGATTTTTCAAATTTTTGTTTTATTACTTTTTTAATCTTTCACTATTAATTTCTCCTTCACATCAATGGTATTGGCATTTTTACATATAATGACTATAGATGAAATAGATATAGAGAATGGCTTTAATATAATTTGAAAGAGGTAGACCCAAACACATTACAGCTAATATTAGCTAATATTCATAGCTAATGAGAATTAAGCTATTACATCTTTCCATGTATTATGGTAAATATTTTACAAGTATTTTCATTTGATCTTTGGGACAACTCTCAGTTAATTATCACTAACATCACTTTAGAGAGGATAAAACTTAGGTTTTAAGAGACTAAGTCAAGTGTTACAGTTATGTACCTGACAAGATACAGACTTGGTATTCAAAGGCAGTCCTTCTGTCATAGATGGACAACAGTAATATTGTTAGACTTTTTACATCACTAATACTGGTGCCATATCTCTAGTATTAGATGGCACAGGGAATTTTCGTTCTTTCTTTTTGCTGTTTTCTATGTCAGTCATCAGTAGGGTGTCCATAAATACAGTGTTTGTTTTCTCCTGAACAGCTCAACATTCTTGCTTGAAAGTTTTCTTAATTCGGTTAAGACAACATTGAGTCATTCCATTTATTGTGTTTCATAGCCATAATGATGGCTCACAAGAGCTATGATTAAGTTAAAATATTTAATTGAATTTTTAAATCAGTATGTCATATATGATAGATACACTGAAAAATCTCTTATTTTTTTGGCACTGTACATCACTGCAGTTGAATTGCTTGAGTTTTCTTCATCTTATTTTAAAAAATATAACCACAAAGAAGGTAATAAAAGTTTTAAATTTGACCCCGATATAGCATTGTTCCTGTCATATTAATCTTCACATATTTTTATATAGAAGGAATGAGCATTTCATGAGTAACAATTGATGCAAAGATAATAAGTGTTTCATTATTAGGTGCTTTGTAATTCCTTTGCCTGAAATTTGTATTGTTCATAATTGTAGGTCACACGCACAGGCATGATTTTGTGATGGGGATAGATCATGCATATTATTTAAGAAAAACAGTGAGCCCTGGGGAGGAGTGAGCCCTGTGCTGAGATTTTTATGGCTGTGTTACTTTCAGCAAAGCTTTTCAATTCTTTATATCTTCAACTGAGTCATTTGTAAAATAAAACAGTAACTAAGGAAATTGTCACAAAAATTAAAAATTAAATTATTGAGTAGATGCAGAACATTTGGAGGATGGATAGGTAAAAAATAATTATGCCTAATTTGTATTTGTTATCTCTAGAAAATTTAAGTGTTGCCTTCATAATAAAGGTCAAACTTCCTGCCTGATGGGGATTTCATGAGGTGATTTCTTGTATGAGGAGGAAAAGACAGCTTTGCTCTTTCCTACTGGCCTACATTTTACCATGTGTCTTATATTTCTCTTGTCCACTGAATTCCTTGGGTGGAATAGTACTTATGATCTAGTTTTCAAAAAAACAGTATTTTAGTAACAGTGAAATATGTTGGATCAAGACAAGAAAGGTTTTTTTTTTTTTTTTTTTAAGAAAACTGAGAAAAAGGAGTATCAGCATCTAGTATTAGTATTCAATAGGCAGATGTCGTTAACCTAATTTAAATCTCCACCTTGGAGAATTTTTCAGGTCATTAATTTTTGAGATAATAAAATGATTACTTGAGACTGACTGGACCCACAATTAGCAATCTCAACATGTGTTACATTGAGCCTGTGGTTACAAGGATCAAAAATTGATATAACTCGAGCAAAAGAAAAAATAATTTAGGTAGCATAAATTAGACAAATATGTTTTCTTGCAGGGTGAAAATTTGACAGGCATATCACTAATCTTGAGTGGAGACAATTAGTAAACAGGCTGTTTTCAGGAATTTGAGGGAATCTTTTTGCTTTTGATACTCTCGTGTTGTCTTCTTTTGCACATTAATATCTGTTTCATTCTTCTCCCTCAGCACACTGGCTTTCTGTGGATCTGAAATCCCATAACATAATGTAAATAAATACCAGATTCTCAATTCAAGTTTCTATGCTGCACAAATAATATAAGTGTAAATCTCTTACCTTAATACTAAATTTGCAGAACAAGCACTTACTGACATAGTTTGGACAAGATCACAACTACTGGGTCAAGAGATGGAGTTATGCCAAAAAAGTTAAGACAGTTATTTTTATTTGTTTAGTTCAGCAAAGGATATAAAAGTGATTTAGTCCACATATGCAATAAATTATAAAAAATTTACAACCAGTTCCTGATACAGAGACAATACTGAGATTCCATCTCACTCCAGAAAGAATGGCTATCATCAAGAAATCAATCAGTAACAAATGCTGTGGGAATAAAGGAACTGTTGGTGGGAGTGTAGACTAGTGCAACCATAGTGGAAATCAGTATGGAGACTCCTCAAAAAACTAGGATAAGAGGTCCTATTCAATTCAGTTATTCTTCTAGGTATTTTCCCAGAAGAACTGAAAATATCATACCACAGTGATATACATGTACCCATGTTTATAGCAGCACAATTTGTAATAGCTAAATCTTGGAAACAACCCAAATGCCCATCAACTGAGGAATGGGTAAAAAAGATGTGATATTTTTATACAATAGAGCTCTTCTCAGGTATAAAGAAGGATAAACTTGAGCCTTTCATAGGTAAATGGATGCAACTTGAGGCCGTACTCATAAGTGAAATAAAACAGGCTCACATGTGTAAATATCATATTATCTCCATAGTGTAAAAAAATGGAAGAGTAAGATTGAAAACGTGCAGTAGATACTGTGAAAGTGAGGGGAAAGAAACTGCTCAAAAAGAAAAAAAAACTGGGTTAGGGGAAAGGAGAAAAGAAGAGAAAAAGTTATACAAATATACATACATATATATGTACATATACACAATCTCTGTGTACATAATACTAATCTCTGTTAGTCTGTCAAAAGAACGGGTTGTGTTTTCATTGTCTGCTCATTTTTTTCATGCCTATATCTTTTAACCTGAGCAACTACTTTGAAGATAACAATACATGATATGTTAACCACTGTTAAAATAAAAATAGAATCCTATAGACTTTCGTATGATGAACTGGTGTAAAACCTTAGTTTAAAGGAGCCAATAATAAATTCTAAATCAGTTTGAGTTTTCATCTGACGTTATCAAAGCCCTACTTTTCTCCTCTTCACCTTGAATTACTCTTATTTTTTCTTTAAAAAACTTCCATCATATTGTATGTAGAAAATTCATATTATGTATGTGATTGTTCATAGTCATTTTAAATGATGAATCTTTATCAGGGGTAATGCTTTGGAAGTGCTGCTGTAATACAATTGACAAAGTGCTCATTACTTATCCATCATGTTTATAACCTTCATTAATTCTTCAGTCTTACTCTGAGCACATGACTTTTGGTTCGTTTGCATAACCTACTCTTTCTGTCTGTATCGTAAGTCCTAACATTCTTTGACAGCTGTTCTTGGATTGGGCTGATGTTTGTACCAAAAGGCAAATATCAAAATTATTTTGATAGAGCAGATGCTTTTCAGTGTCACTATTAGGATATAGGAAAGGAGGTGGCACATGCACACTAGCTAACTGAAGACTTTTGTAAAGGAATTATTATACAAATAAAATACAGTCAGTGATGGTACAACTCCTCATAGCAAAGAGAGTGATTATCACCTCCAGACATGACGTGGAAAGAGAAATGCAAGTGAGCAGAACCTGAGAGTCTCTATGAAGAGAATCACTCATGTCCTGTGACCTGGTGAGAAGGAAGCCAGGAATTAAGGACATTGTTATAACCATCTTAAAATATGCACAGTTGTTAGTTGCTGCTACTGAAGCAAGTGGAAGACAGAAAGCAAGTGAATTAGTTGCTACAGTTCACACTCATGAGCCTTTTTGGTACAAAATAGAATACAGAAAGGTAAAGAGAACTGGGAGGGGCAAATAACATATATCTTGTCTAAGGTCCATACTTGACACCAGCTGCTCTCTTTTTCCTTGTCTCTTTTCCTTCTACAACATATAAATTGCCACGAACATAAATTATAAGTAACTTACACAGAGATAGCCTTATTTGGTAAGTTGCATATACTATATAGGGTAAATTTTACCTGATGATGATGATGATGAGTAGACTGCATCTTCACACCTCAATGTATAAATACACATTTTAAGCATAGTTTTTATTCATGGCTTGGATAATCCTTTAGCTTTAGGATATACAAATAGTGACCCCAGAGATACTGAACTCACATTTTAATTGACCTGATGACTTAATTCTATCTAAACTCTAGGCTCTGTGACCATGCTCTCCCTGACCCAAAATTTTGCTCAACTGACATTCTTTTCATAGACAATAGAAGGGCCATAGATGATTCTCTTGTTTTTTAATGGGAAAATTCAGTTTATTTTTGGAGTGTCAGCTAAAAAAAGACTTACATTATGCAGCCCATGTTGCTGTCTGTGTAATGAAGAAGGGCAGAGGTGTTGCTACTTGATCAATTCAAACTCATAATGTTTCTGTGTAACACTATTAAACATCCATCCCCTGCTCTCTCCACCTTACCCTATTAAGCAGCTCAGAGAGGCCCTACTTAATCATTGTTATGCTGAACACTGTTGGAGCTAAGCAAGCATTTTCAGCAGAGACTGTCCCCTGCTAAATTCAGGTTGGCATGGAGATGGTGTTTGTCACTTTAGTTTATAATTGGATTATGACCTCCATTTGTAGACATATAACAATTTGAGGAATTATTGCAGTGTCTCCAGATAAGGGTGGATGTCCAGGAATCTCCAAAAATTAGGAAGATGTTTTCTGCTTGCTAATCATGTGGTATGCTATTAATTTGGGGTCACTCAGTTGCTATTGTTGAGAGAAACTCTGGTGCATGTTGATCTTGCTTTCTTTTGAAAATATGAGCCCACCTTTCATAAGATCACAGTACACTTTTTCTTGGGCTTCTGGCTACATAAATTATTTCAGGTTAGCTTCTAAGACAGGCATATCTAGTGAAGTAATCACATAAAAGGAAAGAAGCAACCTGCAACAATTTTCATGAATATGTAAGAGAAAACAGTTCAGAATGTAGAGAGTTTTCCCATATGACTTGTGACCTCACTGATATCATATTTTCCCTGGCATCAATGTTACACATCAGGATAGTGTACTTGTTACAACTGAAGAACCTACACTGAAATGTCATATTACACAAAATCCAGTTTATATCAGTGTTCATTCTTACTATTGCATATTCTGTGGGTTAGGACAATTATACAATGACATGTATATATCATGATAGCATTATTCAGAATAATTTTACTGTGCTAAACATCATCTGTGTTCCTCCAATTCAGACACTCAATCCTAGAAATTAAAGATTAAGTATTTCTTGAAAAATCTTTAATCATTATGCTATCTATATAGTTTTGTTTTTTCTAGTGTGACATATCATTGGAATCATACATTGTTTAGTCTTTTAATGTTGACGTATTTTACTTAGTAATAAGCAATTAAGTTCCTGTCATGCTACTGGTAGGTTGATAGCTCACTTATTTTAAACACTAAATAGTTTTCCACTGTGTACATATTATACTAACTAACTGGTCATCACTGAGAAAATACAGTACATAGAATACACAACCTAAAGGAGAGGTTTATTTTGGCTTATAGTTTCAATGAGTTTGGTTCATGGTCTGCTAGTTCCAAGGCAGAAATGGCACAGGGAAGGGGTGTGGCACTGGAAAGCTAATCATTCATGGAAGCAAGGAATCAGAGAGAAAAATGAGAAACCAGAAGTAAGAATATACTCTTCCGAGTCACACCCTGTAAGACCTCCTCTTTCTGATCAGACATTCAACCTAAACTTATTAACAGCACATTCAACCCTAAACTTATTAATACGTTAGTCCACTGAGAAGCATAGCATCCTTGTGATTCAAGGACCTTCCGAAATCCCCACCTCTGAATGCATGAGATATTTGGGGGAGATTTTAGATCTAAACCATAACACTTTACCTCTGTCCCCAAAAGGCTCATATCTATCTCTTTATGCAAAATGTATTTAGTCCATCTCTAGAATTGTCACAGTTTTAATAGTTGTAGAATTACTGAAGTGTGTAAGTTCTGTTTCTGCTGAGACTCATGGCAAACTCTTAGCTTGAGCCTCTGTAAAAACTGAAAAGAATATTAAATACTTTCAACAGAAAATGCCACATATTAAATATCTTCTTTCCAAATGGGAGAAAAGTGGGATAAAAACATTAGACCAAACCAAGACTAAAAAAGAGCTGGGTAAACAAATCCTGTAGCTCCATGTCTGTGTAGGACCACTGGGTCAGCTCTCCCTGAAAGAAGACAATTTGTCTCCATTGTAATTCACCTTTGCCCTATTTCCAAGTGTGCTGATATGTACAGAGCTGGCTAGGATAATACCCTACCCTTAATTGGCTTTAAGCAATGTAAATGGGTCTAACTCAGGCATTGCCAACATGTGGCTCTTGAAGCAATATGACAGGCCTGTAATGTTGCATCTATAGCTTCTTACTATTAAGCATGAGGTAGGCTGATAGCATTGAGAAAGAGGCAGTAATGCCCCAGGGCAAGAAAAACTACACAGCAGAGCTCAAGTAGCTGACTCAAAACACGAGTTACTTCCTCAAGTTGTTCTATGCACATTCCTCAAACTTAGAGACTACGTGTCACCAGAATCTGGAAGCCTTTCTGCATGCCTCTCTCTGCATATTGCAGAGGTGCCATTGTGTCTCCTAACTAGTCCAGCTCACAGTACTCATGCACTTCCCACCATTCTCACATTCATTCAATCCCAAGCCACTCCCCTCTTCACAAATTAATAGAAACTTGGTTCAGCCCTGGGTCAAGACCTTTGTTCCAGTTAGCCTTTGTTCTGACTGGATTTAGGATCTCCTTGGCTCCCCACAAATGCAGATGTATTTCTGTATCTTTATTCTCACCATGAGTTACATGCAGTTTACATGCAAGAATTCTAATAACATTCCCCTGGGATTACAATTTATAAATTCCTCCAGACCACAACATGGTCAGGACAGGTGGGCTCCTATACATGTCCAACACCTGGGGCGAGTTTTGGTGAAATGTGTCCTCCAGTGAACTTTGGTGGTCTCATTCTCATGGTGTTTCTGATTGGACACTAGATGGCATCACTATTTGGTGGCCTTTTTGCTCACTGTCTGTGGCTTTCTTCATCAGACAATCCATTTCCTTGGTATCTCCAATGTTCTGTAGTCTCCACTGCAATTTTGGATTCACAGTCACAGCTTCATACATTACTTTCTGAAAGTCACATTTCCTGGCCTCCCAAGTCTTCCATTAAAATCTGGGTGCAAGCCTCCCTGACATTGTAACTCTTGCATTTTGCATGACTGAAAAACCATCACCATGTGGATGACACCATGGCCATTACTCTGCTTGGGCAGGATCCTGGCTCCAATGAACATGGCTACAGAGGCTTTTAGGTACTTGGAAAGTGGTACTTGGGGAAACAACTCCTGTGGAATCAACTCCATAGGTGGCCCTTTTAGAGCAGTGGACCCAGGGACCCTCTTCTGAAATGCAAGGTTTGTACTTCTATACTACTGATCCTGTGAAGTTCAGGGTCTGACTAGTTGTTGAGACAACTGCAAGATATAGTTCCTACAGTGCTGATGCAAAGTACTTGGCTTCATTTCAGTGCATATCTTTTCAGCAACCTTGTTCTCCTTTGTCTCAATTTTACACATGTTTTCTTTCTAGTAAAGTTTTACATTATTCAGTTTTACTTTTTGCCCCTGTTCTGTAAATCTAAGAACAGCCAGCAGTATGCATAATACACCCTGAACATCCCTTGAAGTTTTTAAAACAATATCACTTAGTCTATCACCTTTAATTTAAGCCTCACACAAAATCCTAGGATTGGGCAAAATGTAGATGTTTTTCTTTCCAGTGTGTATCACACATGATCTGTAGTCCAGTTTCAAATAGAATCCATATTTCCACCTGAAACCTCATAAGCAAGGTCTTTACTATCTGCATCCTAAAAGAATTTTGGCCTTCTGAGCTCTGACTAGCATCATCCATCAATCTCTGCTTACAACAATCTAGCACTTCTTTAAAACACATCACTAAAGCTTCCAAACTCCTCTCACAAACCAGTTCTGGCAGGTACAATCACAGCAGTAACCTACTTCTCTGGTGCAAATTTACTTTCCTGATCCTGAGACAAAATACCCAACATTCAAAACATAAAGGAGAACAGGTTTATTTTGGCTCAAAGTTTCAGTGGGTTCAGTGCATGGTTAGCTGGGTCCCAGGCAAAAATGATATGACAAAGATACACGACAGAGTACTGTATCCACCCCAAGGTGGCCAGGAAGTAGAGAGAAAAGGGAGAAGTTGGAGACAAGAATATATATTTCCAGGTCACACCCTCAGTAACCTCACCTCTCAGACAAGACCCAGCCTCCTAACAATGTGATCAGTCTTGAAGTAATAAGTGAATAAGGCCACTGATGAAGTACATCACCCCAATGATGCAATCATCTTCTAAAAGTCCTAGGTTTGAAGACTTTTGAGGGACATTTTAGATCTAAATCATAACAAATGTACTTACTTTTCTTCACATCTTGATTCACATCTTTCTGAATTTTTTTTTTCAGTAAGCTTGATTTTGCCTTCAATTGGTATATAGTGGCATCTTGTTTTAATTTACATTTCTCTGATGACATACGATGTAGAAGATTTTTTAATATACTTCATAGCTTCTTTTATGTAGCTCATTATTGCCACCTATATATCATTTTTGGTGGAGAATAATTTTTTTTGTATACTAAATTTAAAACATTTTAGCATTTAGGCCTATTCATATCATATTTGCTCCCTAAAAGTAGCACCTGTACTCTAACCCAGTTCTCTTTTTTCTTCTCTAGTGGTCATGACCTACACAAACACACTTTAATGCATGGCATATTCTACAGTTCACAATTTAGGAAAGTGATATCATACTCTGAGGATTTTACGTATTGTTTTTCTTTTTCCTTGCCTTTCTTTTCTTTTACCCTTCCTTAAATCTTCTGTTCTCTCCTTCTTTCCTTTCTTTGTTCAACATTATGCCATTGAAATCAACATTGTGAGCCAGGTGTGGTGGTGCACGACTTTAATTCCAGCACTTGGGAGGCTGAGGTAGGTGGAGCATTGTGAGTTTGAGACTGGTTTGGGCTACAGTGTGAGCAAGGCCAGCCTGAACTACATAGTATGTCTCTGCCTCAAAAAAAAAAAAAAATCAGGGCCAGGAGTTTGGCTCAGCAGCTTAAGCACCTGCCTGGCAGATGTGAGGTTGTGAGTTTGATCCCTGGTACTGACCAAAAAAAAAAAAACAAAAAAAACAAAAAAAAAAAGAAATCAACGTTATTGCTATTGAAATCAATCTATCTTCATATATGCAATTATTATCCAAGTACTATGATTTCTGTGTAGTTTTCAGTCCCAAAGTTATACCACAATGCAACTAACAGACATCTAAATGATTTTAATTATTTGATATTTTCCCTTAAAGAATTTAGTCAAACAGGAAATATATTAACCAAATTTTATATAACTGTAGAACCACTGCCTGCTTTGAGATACAAAATATTTCTAGATCCCTGGAAGATCTCTCATTGCTCCATCAATAGTCCTTGTCGACATTAGAACCAACCCCTTTCCAAATTCTATGTTTTTTTTTTTTTTGCTTTAGACTTCATATAAGTGAATTATACTGTATATATTCTCTAGTTTGTATCTTCTTTGCTGTGTTTGAGATTTATCTTTGTTATCATGTGGTCTGAATATACCACAATTTCTTTGCATACACTCTCCTAATGCTGAACATTTGCTTAGTTTCCAATTTGGGACCACTATGTACAAGTTTATTTAGTAGCATTTTTATTGATGAATTATAAGAATTACTAAAATAGTCTGGATACAACTGCTTTTTCAGACGTATTTGAGGGGAATATTTCCAAATAAGTTAAATCTACACATTTTCTTAATGTGGTTGCTTTAGAAAAGAACTTTCATGAAGGTATTTTATGTATTAATTACTTTCTTATTAGTATTTTTCATGTATTTGTTCCAAAAATCTGATTATGGCAGAATTTATTATTTTCACAGTCTGTAGGATCTGTAAAAATTTACAGTATTTTGTTTCTGATATCAATAACTTGCTTCTCTCAACTTGGTAACTCTAATTATAGGTTTATTGATTTCATTAATGTTATCAAAAGTACTGCCTTTTACTTCATTGGCTTTTCTCTATTATTCATCTGTTTTGTTGACAAACAAAATAATTTCTCATCTTTAGTATTTTCTTTCCCCTATTTACTTTGGTTTTAATATACATTCCTTTAGACTTCGTGGATAGAAAATTGGAAAGTAAATTTTATCTCTTTTGTCTTTTCTAAGTGCTTTAAATATATTTTAAATCTGTATATTTCTAAGAAATGCTTTGTATTCCACATATTATGTTACATTTCATAATTCTTCAATTTTATGGAGGAAATACATTTTCTAGTTCCCAAAGTGTGCATTCTAACTCACATAAGGGTGAGTTCTTTTACCCACAAGTTGTTGAGAAGGATGTGATTTGACTTTCTAATACCATATGTGATACTGTCCAGATTTTATTGTTATTGATACCTAATGTAATACAGTAGTGATCAGAGAGTATACTCTGTATGAACGGAATATATAGTTTACCTGCGTGAATGTTCATGAGCACTATAATTCCCTAGTTAGTTGTGTGTAGTAATCTGTAATAAACAATTAAATCTCGCTAATGGTAGTGCTGCATAATGCCTCTTTATTTTTATTGATTTTTTGACTACTCTTTATTTAAATTATCAAAAGCCACATGATACAATCTGCAACTATAAGTGTAGACTTTTCTACTGCCTTGTACTTGTGATGATTTTTGCTTTGTGTATTTTGAAGTTCTGTTAGTGAATATACATTGAGGGTCATCTTGTACTCTTGATTAATTAATCCTCCTACTATTACAGTCTTTCTTTTATGTTTATATCTTTTAGCCTATTTTATGCTATATTAATGTGGATAAATCAGTTTTACTCCATTTAATCTTTGAATTCCATGTCTTTTGTTTAAGATTTTCAAACTAGTAGTGTCTAAATTCAAAATGACCTTACCTTTTAAGACATTTTTAAACTAATTCAATAGTGTTAGATTTTTAATTGGAATGTTCATTCCATTTAATTTACTATAGTAATTGCTATGTGGTTTTAAGTATCCTAACTTGATACTGGTTACATGCTTACCCTGGTTGTTCTTTGTTCCTTGATTTTTATTTTTCTTGAGTGGAATTCATATTACTAACAGTGTTTTTTCCTCTGTATTACATTTTAAATATATTACATTGTATAATTTTTTCAGAAGTCACTTCTATCTTTAAGTTAAAGTCATCTAATATCAAATACTATATTAATAGATAAACATTTCAGAACTTTATAATTGCACAGCTTTATTTCCTTTCTTTTCCTCATTCTTTTTTATGGAAATAGGGTTCTACCTAGCATTATTTTTTTTCAGACTGAAGTTGGTTATTGTTTCTTTAGCATAGATATAGCAAAGATGAATTTTCAGATCTTCCTTAATTCTGAGATTTTCTTTATTTTGGTTTCATTTATGAATAATATTTTCGATAGATGTAAAATTTTACAGTGAAGTTGTATTTCTTCTAGCTCTTCAAAAATTTATTTCTATTGTCTTGTTGCCTTAACTGCATTATTTCAGAATAAAATCATTATTTATATCATACACCCTGTGTAGATGATGTGCCATTTTCCTGTGAGCTCTTTTGATATTTGCATTTAATTGTGGTGTTTTTGCCATGAACTACATAGGTGTGCTTTTTTTGCTTTAAATCTTCCTGATTGAAGATCATTTAAATTTTTACTACAAAGATCAAACTTGTATTTGAAACAACAAAATTTGATGATAATGGAGATTTACATAAATCTTATAAGAAACATAGTCCTTCTTTAATATGTGAGATTGTTAGAACAAGTGTTAAAAAAATTTAAAATGATCTGTAATTTAGCAGTTTATTTTAGAGTTTTGGTTTGATTTGTTTCAGTACTGGCTTAAATGTGTCTGAATGGGACCAGGACTTCCCGATACACAGGTTTTAGGTTCTAAGCATGACTGTGATTTCCAAGGTCTGCTTGGGCTTCACACAGAAACTGCCAGATTTTGGAACTGCGGGGTGTCTCTCTGTGAATTGTAGTTCACCTGCCAGGACTTTCATTTGCTGGGATGTTACCTTTCCTCTCTCCTTTTATTCCTAACTTTTTGTACCCCTGACTTCTATTTAGCTCTGCTGCCACTCCCTCTGCATTGAGTAGGTATGGCCTTTTAGTTGTTAAAACCTCTAATACCTAATGTAGGCTTATCTTGGCTCACTTCCCTTGACCTCTGTTTTTGTAGTTGAAAGCCTCAGATTTTTCAAGGAGTTTCTCTTTTATTTCTTATCTGCTTTCAGCCCCAGAAAGTTGAATGCTGAGAATGCCTTTAATGGATGCACTTAACTCTCCTGTCCTGCATTGCTTTACTGTTGAAGGACACTTGTACCTGCAGGTTCCACATCCCTCAGGATAAGTGTGTTTCTCAGTTCTCTATCTGTGACCTCACTTTTAAAACAGCTTTATTGACACATACTTGACATGCACCAAAAGGCACATATTTAAGGTGTGAAGGTTAAAAAGCTTTGACCTATATTGTTAGTATATCACCATCACTACATTGCAATCACAATAATGAATACACCTATCACATCAACAATTTCCTTGTGCTCCTTAGTATTTTATATCTCATATTCTTCCTTGTCCACTACCCTTGTGTTAACACAAATATTGATCTATGTTTACTGTACAGGTTAGTTAATGATTGAATTTGAATTAAGTTCTGTGTGAGAATTAATTGGTATGAGATGTGGATTGAAGTTTATACTTCTGTGTAAGGAAATCTAGTTCTTTGAATAATCATGTATTCAAAAGACAAATTTTCTCCTTTACACTTATTCTAATATAGTTTGGCTGCATAAGTGAGAATTTATAATTGGGCTTTGTCTTTTGTTTACTTATTTCTCTATATTAATATTACACTGATTTGATTACTCTAGCTTTGTCTTGAAGCTGAGTAGTTTGTCTTCAACTCTGATTTGCTTTATTCCCAAAGCTATTTTGACTATCTTTTTTTCTGTTTGGATTTCCATAAGAATTTTAGAATTATGCTCTCAATTCCTGAAAAAAAATCTACTGGAATAATGAACAGGATTTCATTATTAACTTTCCATCATTGGGTCTTTTTCTTGAAAACATTCAATAAATTTCACAGTGCAGATCCTGGATATTTTCTCAGATTTATTTGTATTCATTTGTAATTTTAATGAAAATGATTTTTTCCACATTTTATTTCCAGTGTTTCATTGCTAGTATATACATGTGTAAGTGCTTCTCATATGTTCACATTGTGTTCACCCACACTGTTAAACTCTATTATGTTTTGTTGATTCTTTAGACGTTTCTGAGCATGAGAGTGTTGAAAGACAATAAATGTAATTTTTATCTTTTTACTTCTAATCCCAAATATTTTATCATCTGTGAGTTTTGTTTTGTTTTGTTTTTTACTCACTGCTTGGACTAGGACTTTCTGTGCCATGCTAAATAAAAACAGTTGCATTGAGACTTTTATAAGTAAATGGACACGACTTGACACCATATTCATAAGTGAGATAAATCAAACCCAGATGTGTAAATACTGTATTGTCTCCCTAGTGTAAGAAACAGAAGAAGTATGTATTATCCAAAATCTATAATAAATACTATGTAAGGGTAAAAAACAGCTCAAAGAGCAAAAGTAATTGGGAAGGGAAAAGGGGGAAAGAGGGAAGGGAAAAGGAAAAGATATAAATCTGTATATATGTATATGTAAGATAACTAAAATGAACACACTGCTGAATGTATTCGTTATTGAGAAAGAACAATTAATACTCATATGATTAGATCAATTTTACATGTCTATATCTGTTAAT
>RJWM01028953.1:0-24991 GCA_004363535.1 Dasyprocta punctata | reverse complement strand
AAAAAAAAAAAAAAAAAAAAAAAAAAAAAAAAAAAAAAAAAAAAAAAAAAAAAAGAAAGAAAGAAAGAAAAGAAAAAAAAAAAAACAGATCCCGATAAAAGGTGTTAAAATCTTCAGAAAATCCTTGAAAACCAATTTATGAACAAGTACATTTTAGTAAGAAACTTACAAAGGCTATACAAAAATAGAAAATAAATGGATTTAGACACTTCATTCTCCAATTCACTTTTAAAAATCAAATATTCACAAGAGAAGTGGTACAAAGGAAAAGTAATTAACATAATAACCAAACTAATACAACCTTGAAAATACTAGGCTATCTTTTATTCCAGTAGCTATAGAACAAATAAATATATATTACATAGATAAGTATGGATACTGTGTGGCCACACCTTCTTTCTTTTGGTAATCCTGAATTGTGGATTAGGTACATATTCATTTTAAAATGAGGAAACAGTGGAACTATTAACTGGCAAATCTGGAATTTGGACTCAAGCAGTTTAAATCCAGAGGATATGTTTTAAATAATAGCACACTATTTGAGTGGTTCTCTTCATCATTATTTTAATTGATGCTATGCAATTTCATGCGTTTTTTATCTAAACTCTGTGAGATTTGCTTAGATTCATTTTAGAAACTGTGAAACTATCATAGAGAGGTTTACTAATTTCACAGCTCTTCCAAAGATACCAGATGGTGGAGTAATTCAGATATCAAGGCTAGTATCCTTCCATTATTTCACTTTTTTTGGCTCATTAATTTTTCTATCTGCTGCTGTATCAGTTTTCTTTTATCTACTTGAATATAAAAAATAGTCTCGTACACACACATATATACATTTATAACTGCTTGAATATTTTATTCATAGTAATTGAAGTAAGAAAACAGTACTTTGGAAAGTATTTAATATTTGTTATTAGATTAAAATACATTATAATCTATATATGTATATAAACTTCACTCACTTTTTTCTTAATTATTAGTTTTCTTTATAACTACATAAACATATTTATTAAATGAGTGAAATGTATTATGTGTAGAGAGCTGATGATTCTGGACCCTTGTTGTAAGTCCTTTTCTGCTTCAGATGTTATAGATTCTTCATGTTCTGTGTTTTTCATTCCATTTTTCATTTCCATTTTGATTTTTAAAATGATTTATGTCAAATGTATATGACTTCAGTGAAATCATAGAAGATTTGGGTGAGCTAGTCCTGATCTTGGCCTTAGGATATAGCACAGAGCTATTCTTAAAGTATTATTGGAGGATATTTTCTTCACACATTACTTATTCAAATCATTGCTTCATAACCACATGAGAAAACAATTTACCTTCATCAGTTTTCATCAGTTAGAGATGCTTGTTTTTGAAATCTATACAAACTGAACCACGTATCATGTACTTTGATGTCTGACATCCTTTCCTTGTAATGAATCTAATGACAGTTATCTATCCATTCTTACGAAGATTAGTTAATGTTTTGTATTAGTGTACCTGCACCTTGTACTAATATGCTACAAATTTTTAATGGAAATTGAGAGTGTTGTGAGTGTTAGATATGTTGAAGAAGCTGCTATGAATATTTTGGTATTTGTATATTTATGGAGATTGAAAATCATTATAAACAAAGATGGTGAAAAAGAGGCCACATTAGTTTAAGAATATATAGTATTCTGAAGCCAGTGTGCTAAGATTTGAATTATAGGTCCTCTATTTTCCAATTCAGTGATTTGGCAATGTCTTCTAAATTTTCTGCCTCGATTTCTCCATCTGTAGAGCTATGATTAAAAGAGTCTTTATTCCATAGAAAACTGTGACACAAAATGCAGTGCAAAGTTTGGAACAAAAGTGTGGCAAGGAAATTTGGAACAACAGTGTTGGGGAAATGAGTGTCAAACAAGTTGATGCTAGAGAATTCCAATGACTATAGCAATCTTGTTTTTAAAAAAAATCTTTGTGGCAGTAAAATATCTAGTTACCTCATTATTGTTACTTCAGTGCATTATCCATTTAAATTAAATGTAGATAACTACTGTCAATTAAGAGTAATCTGAAACCAACACAGAATTTTGGTGCTGCATACTCTTGTGGTCATATATATTATCAAATTTATATTTGTTTCAATACTTCAAGTGTTTTGTTAGTTGCAGATGAAGAAATACTAAGAGAACAGCTGGCCATGTTATGCAGTTTCGTATTTCTAGCTTCAGATAAACTGTATTTAGGATGTTGGAAACATTTCAAATGCAAATATTCAGCAATTGCTCAATCTTAGTGACATAAAACAGGAAAGAAACTAAACTTTTTTTTTTTTTTTTTTTTGTACCAGGCATAGAACCCAAGACCTCGCATTTGTCAAGCAGGCACTTGTGCAGCTGAGTTAAACCCCTGGCAACAAAAGTTTTTTTAAAAAGTAATTGGATTTTGAAAGGCACTGACCAATAGCATACATAATGAATGATAGTAAAAGTCTGAATACTATGCCCAACAGTGGTTTTAAAATTATTTATTAACCTGTTTATTATATTTTACATATCTACAATTTATTCTGTGAAAAAATTCATAAACAAGTAAAATATCAGCAATAAAATTTATGAGCTAACATATTAAATATATATCTGTGTATCTTGAAAGTAAAGGGAGGTAATTATTAGAGATCTGCAGGAATCAATAAGTCACTTAAACCAGTAGTTAATAGTTTATGGGGTCCTTAAGTTATGAAAGTTACATTTATTACTTCATTACTAAATATATATCTATATAAAAATATTCTTCTGTATTATAATGAAGATGATAGAGACTAACAATTTACTTCGATGCATAAAATTTGATTTGAGCTGTTCCAACATAGCCAGTATCAACATTGATGTGTATTCATTCATTAATTTAAACTACAGTAGAGTGATTGATAGTCTTCTAGGGGAATTTTCACTCCAAAATTGATCTTTTAGGACTTAATCCAGAAGTCCACATTCTAAAAATATATGCTATAAAAAGGTTCAGCTTTCTTTATTTTATGTAGTCACCAAAAAGCTTTTTAATCAAGAGAGAGGATGTAAAAAATGGGTTTTAATTTTAAAAGTTCATAGTATTACAAGATTAGGATACATTAAAATATATGAGATTGAGATCTAGTTCCATATGAATATGGCTCAAAATCTAAAGAGGCCTTGAGAGACCCATTACCTTTGGTCTCTAAGTAGAGTACAGAGTAGTTTAGAGAATTTATTTTAAATTAATTCTGATGACTAGGTGAATTTGATCAAAGAAAATTCTCACAAAGATTTCATATATGGCATCTTTAAAGTACCAACTAAAAGCAACTGCCTGGGAAGAGCGAGGTCCTGAGTTGGATTCCCAGTACAAAAAAAAAAAAAAATGTACCAAATGAAAGAGAGAGCCAGGGACATACCAAAAATAATTTGGACTTTAAGATGTAACTTTTCTGCTGTTGTTTTCTTTTTTTAGTAAGTATCTCTGAGAAGGCACAATCAGAATTGAAATTTTATTATAGCATAGGCCAGATGTAAAACTTTTTATCAGTTGGAAAATCTAAAAGAAAAATAAATGACTGTTATTAGATTACAAATGTACTGCAAAGGAATGTCAATCTTGTTGGGTTTTAAATCAAAGCATTTATTTAATTTCTTCTTTATTAGTTACCTATGTGCAATTATAACTATGTCTAAAAAATTCAAATTCAAATTGTAAACTCAAGGGATATAAAGATTTCTGACAAACAACGGTATGTTTGTACACACATACATACCTACATAATGAAGTGAGTATTTTTTTTAAAGATTTAGTGTAACTAATTTAGGAAGAGAATGCAGATTACTTTTATGCTTTCATAAATCATGGAGATTGTTAGAGAATGGCAAACCTATGGTTAGGAAAGAATTATCCTAATTATCTTAGTTTCATAATTTACCTTATCTTAATTTCATCAGTTTCTAGGTGAAGGATATTAGTTTCTTGAAGGTGGAGATGTTTCAAGAAAAAAATAAATGGGAACTCAGGATTTGCAAGAGGTAGTTCATGGCAGAAAATAATAAAAAGGGAAAAATACTAGCCAATTCTGTATAGGTTACAACTGACTTAGTCAACGGAAGAGAGGACATTTACATTTTCATAAATCTATCATCTTGATACAATGGCTAAGAATATCTGAGTACATCATGTTAACTGAAATAAATTCAACACAAGCTTACACATCATATGATTTCTCTTATATGAGAAACTGAGAATATAAGTGAAACAAAAATTAATGGATAGGGAATAGGAAGGAAATCAATCCTTCTCATGTGGGAAGGGGATTAAGAGATGCAGAGGGAGGGAAACAAGTTAAAAAAGAATTAAGACGTATCATGTAACTGTACCAACTCCTCCTAAGGAATATATTTATTATGTATTAGAAATATGTGCTAATAAAAATAAAAATTGGAAAAGCAAAAAATAGAATGATGGTGCAATAGAAACTATTTTCTGGAGTGCTGGAGTTAAAAGTAAAAACTCAAATACTTTCGTTAGTAGAAAACAGTGAAAATTTTCAAAAGATGTGAACAGGTACATCTGAAAAAAGATATATAAGTGGTAAACAAACATATGAAAAATACACTGTTCTATCTATCATTTGGGAAGTAGAAATTAAAACCAAAATGTAGTAATACCACACACCTGCTGGGATGATTACAATGCTGAAAACACCCCGTGCTGCTAAGGATGCAAAGCAACAGAAACTCTTACTCACTTTGTGTAGCAATGCAGGATGGTGCGATTACTCAGAGACAGTATAGACATTTCGTATAAGGTTGAACCTGTACATACCAGTCAGTCTTACAATCTGTTGTTTAAAGTTTATCCTAGTAGATTGAAATACTAAAACCCCTATGTAAATGTTGGTATCTTACAGCTGTATTACTAGTCCTAAATTAGAAAGAACTGAGACGTCCTTCAATGGTTAGATGAATAAATAAATGCTGCTTCAGATAGGCAATAGGACACCTCAAAGTAGTATACAAGAGCATGTTGCTGAATTGTAAAACGGCAAGAGTAAATCCTGAAGTAGACTTTGTTAGATGAAAGAAACCAGATTCCAGAGATAAAGGAAACACTGCAAGAAAAAAAAAATCGGTGATTGCCATGGGTAAAGGGGAGCTGTCATTACAAATGGACTACGAAGAGAGAAGTTTAGAGTGTCACAACCGTTCTATATTTTATTAGAGCTGTTAGTACTTTATGTTACCCATTAATCAAGTCTTTATTAAGTGAAAAGGACACAATAAAGCTTAGCACATGCAAGTAAAAAACAAAATCAACTATATTTTGGAGTCAAGAATGGACAGTATGTAGATTGAAGTAGATGAATATTATAGTCTCAAGTGTGTGACCCTCATCGAAGGTGGTTAGAACTTCCCTTAGTAACCTTATAGGATAATGTTTGGAGAGGAAAGTGTAAGAAATAAGACTAAAATAACTGTGTATGCATACTATTTTATTTGATAATTTCAGTTCTAGAAGGATGGTTTATCAATAATGAAAATAAATTTCAAGAATATGAGGGTTGAACAAAGTAAATTACAGCTAATGAGAGACAAAGCTCTCATTCTAGATAAATATGTTATAAAATAACTCCAGGGAGAAAACATATGTGAACCTTCTGTTGCTGGATTAAAATTTGATGTATCGATGTAACATCATGTTTATTTTAATACATATAGATGCAAAGACAATTTTATATATATATATGCAGTATCACTTCTATAAGGTATGATTGAAACATACAATGAATGTTCAAAAATATTTATTAGAATAAATGACATATTGCCATTAATACTCTCAAAATACTTCTCATCACTTCAAACGCATCCCATCATACATGCCTTCTTTGCAGCAGTTTTGGAAGTCTTTACCAGTTACAGTAAAAAACAAAGTAAAGGCTGCCACTATGGTAAGTGCCATGCAGCAAAAAGCCAGACTCACAGAAACATTGCAATGCATCTCACCCACATTATTAACCAGATCTAGCATAGTGAAACACTGGTTCTTACTCAAATTCAAAATGACCAAGAAAGATAAACACTTTGAATTGATTTATGACATCAAAGCAGCCATGACTGCACAACCAAACACATGAAACGTGCTTTCTAGTACTGCTTCGCAAAGTACCAAGAACAATAGAATTAGCGTGTTTGAAGCAAGTGGTAGTATTTTGAGAGGGATTACTGGAAAAGCACCTTTTACTGTAATATTTTTTATTTATTTTTCTGTACCAAGAATCAAACTCAGGACCTTGTGCTTGCCAAGCAAGCACTTGTGCCACTGGGTTATACTTCCAGCCTACTGTAATATTCTTTAAAACTTAAACATTCCCATGTTTTATGATCACACGCCATACAAATATTTTTATTAGTGACCATTGAGAGAACCAAGACATAAGTGTAGATCATTGATATCAACCTCATTTGGAGTTGGGATTTGAGTTTCTAATACCAGCCCACAATACAAGGAAAGAAGGCAATTTAGAACTTGACTGGCTCCAGGAAATGGGCAAGAAAAATTCAGTGTGAGCCGGTAACATCTTACAGTGCTAAAGGAAGTTTGCAGACATGTCCAAAGGAAATAGATGTTGACTGGCAGAAGTCCCCAATGACCAACACTTAAAGAAGTCAGGCAAATACTAAATAATGGAAAAACAGATTACAACTCAAAATATAAAGTAAATGTTATATGCATATGTGATTGAATAAACAGGGTATAAGTTATAAATCTGGACAGAAAAGTTAGAAGCAATTTTGAAGACAAATACACTCCAGGAGCTAGAGCTAAATTCCTTTCTCATTGAGTATGGTTTTTATTTAGTGACTTGATCTTGTAGAACATAATGTGGAACAGGAAAATTAATAATGTCACTACAGAAGCACCAGGAAGATTTTAACCAAGTGATGAAGTTCAACATCACGGTGATAAGTCTTATAGATATCATATACCCTCTGGTCTGATGAAAAGAGAAGCACAATTTGTCTTTGTGGAATTCCTTTCAAAAATTGATAGCAGCAATCTAATCATGGGAAAACCTGAGTGACTGACCAGTACTCTGCAAAACCCCAAGTTCACCAAATAAGCAAACATTAAAAAGACACACCTAGGTTGGGTGTGGTGGCGCACGCCTTTAATCCCAGCCCTCTCAGAAGGCTGAGGCAGGTGGATTGCAGCAAACTCAAGGTCAGCCCAGGCTACACAGTGAGTTGAAGACCAGCCTGAACTACATGACAAGAACCTGTCTCAAAACAAACAAAAAACCATCAAAAAGGAGAAACAATGACTAAAGGAATGCAAGGATGATGATTTTCTGAATTAGATGCTAGAATGAGAATGGAAACTGGAAAAGGATAAAAGGATAAAATGTGAAATTTAGACATGAGAGGTTTAATAATGTTAATTTCTTTGTTCTAACAAATGTACTATGGCTTTGTTTACATTGTAAGATACTAGGTGAAAAGAAGTCTAGAATTCTCTGCACTTTCTGTATAATGTTTTCATAAATCAAAAGTTATGTAAAAATTTATTTAAAGAAATGAGAACAGAGGGATTATGGTTGTTGGTGGGAGGAGATACTTGGAATCATCATAGAAAGGTAATGATTATAATGCAATAAAAAAATCTCATTTCAAATATTATCCGTATTCAATATGTTTCTCTGATGCAATATTACAATTGTTTGTCTCATCTTACTTATCACAACAGATACTCAGGTTTCTCACTATTGGTTAAAAAACAAAATTTTTAAAAAATTGTTCTTTGTAAATCACTCCTATTTCAAGTACAGCACATATAATATTTTTCTGAATACTTCTATTCAAAGATGTATTTATCTGATGAATTTTCCAGGTGAACATTGGCAAATTTAAAAATTCTGTAGGAAAAACCCAATTTGTACTTTTACCTTTTTAAGCAATGCATGTTGATAAATACAGCTGGCCTAACTTATCATCATGGCATCAGTAGCAGAGCTAGACCAATAAATCACAGCTCTGCTCCCGCAGTACTGTAACTTTGTAAATTTATTTTATTTTCCTTCTGGTTCTGCACCATCTCACACTGGCTGAAACTTGGTAGGTTTTGTGTTTGGTTGGTTCCCTCAGAACACAATTTAATGTGTGCTTCACAGATGTTTCCTTTCATTGGCCTGAGGAGATACAGATGTCTAACTCTGCCTACTCCAACACAGCAGAAACAGTCTGAAACACTCTTTGGCTGTTGTTTTACTTCAGAATTCTTAGTTAACACTTCTTGAAACCTAAACACACACTGTTGAAAAATGAAAATATCTGTCATGGTAGTTAAATGAAAGTTGGAAAATAAGATCGCGTTTTGGCAACTCACTGGTTCAATGTTAAGTTGTACTGACCATGTGTTTAAGATAGTCAGCATATTATATGCTGAGGTTAAATCATAAATAATAGAAAAGAATCTGCTTCATTGAATACACATTGATCTAAAATGCATATGAAAATGTATGAGATTATATATATATATATATATATATATATAAAATTTTGGTGCTGTCACACACTATTTAAATGCATTTGCATTTTCAGAAAAACTACCTTGTACAATATAAAGGTGAAGACTGAAATACATGCTAGATGTCTTACAATTCTAAGAGTTTTTGTTTGTTTGTTTGCTTTTAAGTAGAATGACATTAAATACCAAAACACGGCATGGGCAACTAAAGAGACAGTGCATAGAAGGAAGGCCAATGCTTCCTATTTCACAGTATGCAGGAGTCTGCTGAGTTACCATTTGTTATATGCCACCAATGTAACATAAGCTTCAGATCTTTTATGTGCACTGGGGTCCACAAATTCGGCAGCCGTCACTATAGATGAAGGAATCAACATCAGTGGTAGTAATGTTACAGGCAACTGAGTTAGACAGAAATGTTATAGGTAGTCAGACAGGGCTAGGTCCTCAAGGAAACTGGCACAGAGGAGCAGATGTCTTGATGACCTTGGAAGAGACACACACCTCTTGCTGCGGGCCAGATATCTAGACAAAAGGCAAAGCAAATATACCCATATGCTAAGGATTGATATTCTAAATAGTTCTATATCACCCTGAGGAAGTCAGGAGTCAGCACCCCACCCTTCTACAGGAAGAGTCATTATCGTTAAGCATCCCTCACTTACTACGTGACTTGCTTCCCCATTTGTCCTTGATTTAATCAGTTTTACCTGAGCAATTAATCTTATTGGTTAACCATGGTCATGTCCCACCTTATGCCCACCTGCCTTGCGAGTTTCCAGTTTTCACCATCGTGGTTTTACTCTATAAAAGTCCCTAAATATGACAACATCTTTGGCAACCTACTCGAGCCCCCTTCTGTCCCTCAGACAGAAACTTTCTTTCTCTCAATCAATATATTCTGCTCTTACCCTCCATTGTTCCGAAAATTCATTCTTCGATTTTAGAGAACATGAACTCATGCTGGACGCATAGTAGGTTGAGAGTTTCATTCCCCCATATCATTTGGAGGTCTGGGATCATTTTTCCTGTATCAGTAACTGTGAGCCAACTATCTTATTTGAAAGAATATATGCATATAAAAAGTAGCAAGTATAGAAAAAGAGGAAAGAAATTTGAATGTAAACATACATGATTTTGAATGAATCATGGATTTGTCACTCATTAGCTGTATGACATCCAATTTGGAAGTTGTGAAACTCTTCTGTGAATCATTTTTTTAAATATGTAAAATGGAAGGAATGAAATGGACTCTTTCATAATTCCCTGTCAATTTACATTATATACTTAGATTATAGTGTATCCGTGTACCTAGGACATGGTAAATGCTACATGACTTGTTTGATATTATCAATTATCATCACTTTATTTGCTATAAAATTGTTTCTGGTCATGACTTGAGAATGCAAAAAAAATGATGTAGGATGATTAATTAGGAAAAACTTGGTTAACACTTATATAAAAGAAGAAATTAGATCTTAACTTTACAGAATCATGTGGAAAGTGAAAACTTTAGGAAAATAAACTGACCTGAAAATGATCTAGCCACTTGATTTATAGGCTGATAGATCATAGTGTGACTGTTCTATCATTGTTAAAATGGAAGGCAAAGTTTTGCCAGATTCAAACTAGTTGTGGAGTAACGTGAGTGTGACAATAAAATTTGAAGTCATAGGACAGACCATCTGAGGAGGAATTGAATCCTTCTGCATTGGATGTGATTAAGCACTGACTGTAGAAACACATAGAAAAGTGGTTTATTACACAAAAGATTTGATATCAGATATGAGGGTTATATAAAAAGTTCCTGATAAAATATAGATTGAGCATGATGACAAGAGAGAGAGAGATAAGAGTCAAATAAATTTATAAACTGTATACTTGTGTAAAGGAAGCAATCATTTGTGGATATCTATAATTACATTTTACATGATACAGATCATAGCTAAAGGAATAAGAAATAATGATAAGAAAGATAGTGACAGAAACTTAAAACATATGAATAGAATCTTTATTTAAATGATTCTGAAGAGAAATAGTGGCCCTTAATGAGACAAATATTTAACTAGGCCAAGGGGGAGAATTACCCAGTGTCATAAAACAGAATGTGCAAATGACTTCCAGACTGTCTCACCTGGAAGGTCATACAGATCACGGCAATGCTGAGTGACTGAGGTGGATTTGCCTTGAAGGAAATTGACCTCTGTCTTCAGGGATGGAGACTTTATTTCTCCTGTCTCCTCACAATTCTGTCTTGTTTTTTAAATGGTCTAAGAAGTTGTGAATGCTTGAAGTGTCACAAAATGTGGGTCACATACTCATGATCAAAAAGGCGAGGTGTTAGAAGTTATTTTCTTTTTCCTTGAATAATTACTTATTTGTAACATGCATTTGCAGAGTTATCAATTTTAATGGATTATAAATTAAATAATAATACCGAAGTTCATATTGTTTTTCTCTCTCCATAAATGTTTTATACAGAATAGGCAATATGTGTGCTTTGAATAGTTTTCTGGTGAACTGTACATTATAGTTTTCTCGAGTTAGGGATTTAATTGCTGAATTTCTGTATCAACAAGATTTATTCTTGGAGGGGTTTGAGAGGGTTTAGGTAGATTAATTGATACTAGTTTTTAAAAATAAAAACATGAATTTTTATGAGTGTTTGAACTGCACATGTGAAGTCATAATAAAAAATAATTTTCATTTGGTTTAGCAATTCAAAGCCCAAGATAAAATTCTATTTAGCATGGAACACTTAATCACAAGAGAATTTCTTCATCTCCATTCTTTAGTTAACTTCAACCTGGTAATTTTAAACTTTTCTTAATTTAAAACTTCCTTATTTTGATTTTAAACTAGAAAAAGTAAACAAATGTTTGTTAATAATGTAAGAATGTTTCCTGGCACTGGGATTGGCAATGTGAGTGTTGCACTTTCCCAGGGGTGTTGCTGACATAAGTGTAAGGGTAGGAAGAAGGTGTGTCTTTGCCCCCTTACTGGTTTGCACCTTGCTTTTTTGCAGCCACCATGAATGGCTGCCCCCCCGCCACACCATGCTGCCTTGGAGCCAGCTGAGTATGACTGAAACCTCCAAGAACTGTAAAAAATAAACCTTTCCTTTCCTCATTTTAGGAGTCAGGAGTTGGGACAAATTTGGAAAGGTTTGGAGTTGTCACTTGAAAGAGTGGTGCTGGAACAGCTTAGGCTGTTCTGTGTGGGAGATTCTAGTCAGAGCTCAGAAGACCAGAAGGCTGATAGAAAGTGTGCTGGTAAAGACCAGGCTCGGGAGGTTTTTGGAAGGATGAATGACGGCATTGGTTGTTGGACTCCAGATGATGTGTATTATGGCTTGGCAGAAAGTTTGTCTGCATTTTTTCTCATGTCCAGAGACTTTGCCTGAGACTGAGATTAAGAGCAATGGACTGACTAATCTAGCAAAGGAAATTTCAAAGCAGTCGAATGTTGAGGCAGGGATATGGCTATTATTGGGGACTTTTAGTCAGATTTATATTGCAAATCAAGAGCAAAGAGTCCAGCATGCTGATTTAAAACACTGTGCATTTGGCCAGGAAGCCATGGACTGTAAAGATAGAGCTGAGACCTCCATTGCTGAGAAGGAACAAAGAAATAAAAACGATAGCCTGCAGCCATCCTGGGAAGCAGCAGGTCTCCACTCTTTGCAGCCTCAAACTGGTGAAAGTGAAAGAATTTGCTCAGAGGAGAAAACTGCAGAGTGCCTAGTTCCAGAGTGGTGCTGGAGGCCACAGGAGATTCCAAAATGGCGGTGGTCATACCAAATTCCAGAATGGTGGTGATGTAGAGAGCTTGTTCCTCACAATCAGGTTCAGAGGGTACAGCAATCCAGGCACTCGACTCCTACAACTAAGAGAGAGGAAAGCCTGGCTACTGCTCCAGCTGGCAGCTGACCTTGGTGGCATCCACACAGTACTGGTTTTAGTTGCAAGGAAAATGCATGAATTCTGAGGTTAAGGCAGCTTCCATCCCGACTTCAGAGGGTAATATGTAAATCTGCCAGTGTGAAACCAAAAATGCAATGGAGAACACAGACATTTAAAAAAGTCAGGAACATAGATCATCCAAGGAAAGCTGCAAAAACCAAAGAGAGTGGGCTTAAGAGAGATGCTATGGGAAATAGAGCCTCTGGAAATACTGCAGGGGTGGGATCACTGAAGCCTTTTGGAGCTTGCAAACAGATTGCTTCAAATGCTGAGCATGAAACTATAGGATTTAATGTTCACTCTGCTGGATTTTGGACTTGCTTTGGTTCCAGTGCTTTGTATTCTCCTGTTTGTAACTTTTGGAATGGTAATGTTTATCTTGTGCCTTTACATGTTGGAAGTGTTTAACCTTGTTTTCATTTTTACAGAGGGTTACAATTATGAGTTTGCCATAGCCACACTGAAACTATTATGACTGTGGCAACTCTTAGAGATGGACTAAATGTCTCTCATATTAAGGAGATACATGAGTCTTTGGGGGGCCAGGGGTGAAATGTTATAGTGTGCTCAGATAGTCCCCACTTAAGCCTTATGTAATCATGGACATGGCTGAGTCTGGCATTTGTGATTCATTTGTTGTCTGGTGCTGGGATTGGTGATGTGTGTGTTACACCCACCCAGGGGTGGGGTTGTCATTTGTGTAAGAGCAGGAAGGAGACATGTCTTCACCCACTTGCTCGTTCATGACTTGCTGTTTTGCAGCCACCATGAATGGCTGCCCCCTCACCACATCACACTGCCTTGGAGCCAGCTGAATATGGACTAAAACCTCCAAGAACTGTAAGAAATAAACCCTTCCTTCCCTCATTTTGGGGAGGGTGTTTTGTCTCAACAACAAGTGAAAAGTAACCAAGACACTTTCCTAACTGCTGACTTATTTTAAAGTGTGACTTTACTTCCTTGCATGACATAAAAGAACTGCTATCTCTTGTTTATTAAACCTTAATCTTTTTATTTAATTTATTTTAGTAGGTAGGATTTAAAAAGAAATCAAACTATCATTATGGTAAAAACCCATTATATTTTGTTAAAGAAATCAGAACATAGATATATACAGGATCAAGTCTACAAATGTAACTGGGAATGTTCATGTGCTGGCACTGTGAAGTGGTTAATGGAACTCGTGGTGTTGGACATGATAGGATAATAACAACCAGAATAACTCTCCCAAACAAAAAACAATGACAACAAAAACAAATAAAAACACCAGAGAATTATACAGAAGGCATTTTTCAGGTTTGAGACAACCCAAAAATTAGTACTAAGGAAAAATAATTTGAAATCAATACTACAGTTACTATCAAGTTTAATATGCTATATATATATATATATATATATATATGAATTTTTATCTTGTGCTTTTTAAATCACTGATGACATAATATCTCTTTAGAATAAATGTTGCATAGATTGAAACTCTGGACTGTTATTCTCACAGACACTTAAGAGACTTTATTCTCATGAAACAACTCAAAGTTACTTTCTTGAAAGCCTGCGTAAAGTATACATACTTACTGTTTAAAAAATATACATTGAAATGTCACTTGAATGTTTTAAATTGTCTCAAATATTTTATCACATAAAAGTCATTGGGAGTTATCAGGAGAGATAAGAGAACTAGTTGGGAAATAACTATGGCCCCTCAATGAAAAAGGTTTACAATATGACCTTCCAGCCATTGGTTTCTTCCTGGTTTCTAAATTCTTGCTGCTGGAGTGGGTGGGTTTATGCCATGAGGACAGTAAACTCATCCATGGACCTAAAAATGTCCGTAAGTTTTGCCAGTGGATATGGTGAACAAAACTTATGTACATTCAATAAAGGAAAACTAGATACAGACAAGAATTCAGCTCTAATTTAATTCTAATATCAGGATACGATGTCAATGATTAAACATAAAGGAGGACAGGCTGATGCTAAGACACGCTGAACGTGATCACAGTGATCAGTGCTATGCATGGGCATTACCGAAAGTCAAGGCAAGACACACTAAAATATTCACTTACTTCTATGATTTTCAAGTGTTCTCCACATGACTAAATACTTAGCATGAATCCCTTCTGTATTCACAAATTCTTATGTATCATGCAAAACTACAGTATAATAAAAAAGTCACTGTTTCAGATAGCCCTAAACTGAGATGCTGCTTGCTGATAACATAAACACATATTGTGGAAAGCTCTATGTTTTGGTTCTGTTCTTAAATTAAAATTTTATAACAGCAGTGTAAGTCATTTGTTTATGATTTTTGAATCTTCACAATCACTTTCAAGTTTAATAGGGCTACAGATCAACAGCAGGAATATAGATCCTAATAAGATACCTGAAGATTTAGAAAAGAAAGATATTTTCCCAAAAGGAAAACAAAAATGAAGGCTTTGATGGTCCTGCAGTCATTCACTGGGGAGTTTTTCACTGAAGGACTGCTGTGGTCCCTTCTTGTCTTAACAAGTCTGTCGACTTTTAACAGATATACTTGTTCAAAGACCTATGCAGATACTTTTTGAATTCTCACTTATTTTTGCAAAGGGTTTGGAAATGTGGTAAAAATTAAAGCCCTTTGCCAAGCTAGAAAATATTTCTAAAAGCTTCCTTTTTCCTCTTCTATTAGACCATTATATTTTTATCATCTTAAAACATCATGTTTATTGGGGCATTTCCTAGCTTAACCAGAAGAGACACCTGCCACTTCTAAACAAGCCTGGCCTAAAGGAAGTTTTGCTAAATGGTTCCCTGGCACTACTTTTTTTTTTTTTTTTCAGCACCAGGGATCAAACTCACAACCTTGCACCTGCCAGACAGGTGCTTAAGTCACTGAGCCAAACTCCCAGCCCTAGTTTTTTGAGGCAGGGTCTCACTGCGTAGCTCAGGCCGGCCTTGTGCTCACATTGTAGCCCACCCAGCCTCAAACTCACAATGCTCCTCCTACCTCAGCCTCCCTAGTGCTAGGATTAAAGGCATGCGCCATCACCCCCAGCTGTGGCACTACTTTTTAAATATATATTTTAGGTCCTCACCTTTAAAGTATGCTTTGATATATAACTTATTTTACCGTATGTGTGCCACATTCTATTCTGCTCTTCAGTGTTTTTAATTTGCATGAAAAGTCTCTTCCTTAGGCTTTTTGGGCTACTAGGAGGTCCTCACCTAGGGCGTAACTCAAGAAAGACTGTACTATGATCTCAGCGTGTGTGTGCTTGTAACCCACACCCAAAGTTCATGTGCTCCTATGTCATCACGATGGTATTAAAGAGATGAGGCCTTTGGGTGGTGATCATTTCAAGGGAATGGAATTAGTGCCTTTGTAAAAGAGGCTCTAAGAATGCTGCTTTGTTCAAAGACTCAGGCACATTCTTTTTACATTCTCACTTATTTTTGCAAAGGGTTTGAAAGCAAGGTGGTAAAAAAATCACCATCACCAGCATTAGAAGACACAGCTGGAAGCTGCTGTGTGCTGAACTGGAGCCTTATCAAACATGAAATGTGCATTGTAACCTAACCCCATCTGTGATGTTTTTGCAATAGAGATCCAACCAATGTGGAGCCCATGTTTATCTAGTCATAAAGAAGGTACTCCTGAAATGTCCTATTTGATACAGAAGAGAGTGTATCATATATTGCATCCTTGGAGAGTGTTGTAACCTTCAGGAAGCACCAGAGTCTCAGAGAAAAACAAAAAATGTCTCATAAAATATTCCATAATGTTTTAAAGGAATGGAAACAAAACAAACTGGTTTTGAAAGTAAGCAAACTTATTTTGTCCTAAAATTTATACTTTTAGAAGATTATATATTATTTTACACATTCTCTTTCTGGTGAGTTGATTTTAAAATATAACAGTTGCTGTCATTTTTATTGGCTGAAATGTTGAATTTAAAGCTTTTATTCATAATTCATTGTTTTAAAATAAACTTTGGGCATTTTACTCATTTTTTTCCCATTTGGTTTTCTTCTTTTGGTAGTGAAAGAGGACTGGTTGCTACAGCAACAGATTTATTCTCCAAGCACATTTGGAGTTTCATCAGATGTTCACTGCAAAGCAGAGTTTTGCCTCCTGAATGTCTGACTTTTACAACTACAGCTAATTGCAAAACCTGCAACAATTCCTTTCCGCTGCCCTAAAGGTTAATGCAAACTTGTAGCATTGAAGAAAATGTGGATTGTCAAAACAATTCTTAGGAAGAACAGAGAAAAACAAAGTAATTACATTTTAAAATCTATAGTCAAAAATATTAAACTTCCAATTGTCTGTAGCGGTTAGTTTTGTAAAACACCTTTAGGGTACCAGAAAAAATAGTGTCAGTTTTCTTTCATTTTTCTCTACCTCCCTTCAACCACATTTCTTCACAAACACTCAGAGCTAGAATATAAGAATGGTTTTGCCTTTCCAATTCTAGAATTTAACTCTTGAATTAGGGGCAGAAGTTGTTAGGGTGTTTAAATTTTCCACTCTATCAACTAAATTTTTGTCTGTCTGGCTGAACATTGACCCACTAACCACTGAGTGTGATCTTAAAGCTGCGGAATATAATTACATTGGAACATAAACCTTTTGCTTTGCTATATTTACAATAAGGATACATGTAGAACAGAATCTTTTTTTTTTTTTTTTTTTTTTTGGCACCAGGGATTGAACTCACAACCTCACGCCTGCCTGACAGGTGTGTAAGCAGCTGAGCCAAACTGTCGGCCCTGGTTTTTTGAGGCAGGGTCCCACTGTGTAGCTCAGGCTGGCCTTGTGCTCACATTGTAGGCCAAGCTGGCCTTGAACTCACAAGGCTCCTCCTATCTCAGCCTCCTGAGTGTTGGGATTAAAGGCGTGCGCCACCACGCCCAGCTCCAGAATCATTTTCTAATACAGATGTAGGTAAAGAAAAATAGGTAGGCAATGGTGTCAGGTATGTTATTTCAGAAATGCAATATATTTTCAGTGTCTTTGTAAGTCATAATGAAGTAACTGGAAGGTTTTTGGTCATTTATGTGTAGTCTGAAACATATTTGGGAATATTGTGCAGATGTCTCTTTGCCTTCATTTAAAATTTTATTTTATAACATAGCTGACTGACATTTTTAAATAAATACATAATTATGACAACACTTTAATTAGATTTGCTAGTTTACTAAACAGTATATCGTGGAATTGTCCCCAAGTCACTAGTATAAATTTATTAATTTTAAGACTTCCCATCTTTGTACTATAGATTCATTTATTACATATTGCAATATTCACTACACTTCATGTAAGCTTATCAACTATAGTTTTTGTCTTATGAAACTGAGTTCTACAAGTAGGATCATACATTCAAAAGTATTAGATTTTCAGATGACTTCTTAAAATCAGAAACAAAATTTTAAAAACCTATGATAAAAGTATATTTAAAAATTTTTTAGAAAGATCAGCAATATTCCTTACTAAAGATTTTAGCAACTTCAGCACATGACTTTTTTATTTCCTTATTGAGTCAAAATCTTTTCAATTAAAGGGAAGTATTTTGTAGCTTCTGTTTCACATACTCAAATTGCCAGAAAACTACCTTTGTGCTTTGGGGCCACTACTAGTAAAATAAGAATTATGTGAACATAAGCTTTGACAGTCAGTCTGATAACTGAACCAGTTCTTAAATTACTAATGTGTGTGTAGTGTAAACAGCAGCAAACACTGGACAAAGTGAGGATTCACATTCCTGGAAAGACTGAGAGAGGACAATGTGAGATTTTGTTATATTACTCAGAGAATTGCACAATTTAAAACTTATGTGTTGTTTAGATTTTGGAATTTTTCATTTAATATTTTTGGTCCATGATGAAATAAAGGTGACTGAATTGTGAAAAACAACATCATAGATAAGTAATTACTACAGTAGTATTTTAAGTATTTGATTTTTCTTGACATTTATCCTATATGGTACACATTCAACAATATTTTAGAACAAAATTAAATTTGCTTTTCTCCATCATGAGTGCTTTAGGGTAGTATTTAACATATAAAGAAATTGACACTTACTTGAATAAGAAGAATGGACAATATACAATGACTTTGAACATACTAATGGTACAGAAGAGACATTTTAACTCATCAGTGGTACATTTAGTCAATAATTCACATCGAATAATCAAGACTGTAATCCCAGCACTCAGGAGGCTGAAGCAGGAGGAATGCTGTGAGTTCAAGGCCAGCCTAAACTACTTAGTGAGATCCTGTCTCAAAACAAAAAAAAAAAATCATAATAAGTGGAAGACACAGTCTAAATTAAATGTAAATGAATCACAGGCTTCTCAACTCCCGTATCCTTGAGTGTAGACTTTACCTCATCCTTGACAAGGTATTATCTTGAGAACTACCATGTGCTTTCTGTCCATAAACCATGGTAGAGGTGATGGATAGTCATTCCCTTGATTAAGCTACCTACTGTAAGACTTCATCTTAGCAGACCAAAGGAGACTCTCCTGGTGGCTGTGAAAAAATAAACTGAGTTAGCTACACTGTTAAGAGCTCATTATGAAAGCATATGCTTGAATAAAAATTACTACTGGCTCTACCTGACAAATGCTAAAGAATGAGTCATCTGGCATTTTAAAATAAGCAGATTACAAAGGTATTCGAGAGTTGCTCAAGACTACTCATGTGCTCCTTTCCTCTAACTATAAAGATAGTATACATTTGATAAGATTTAACATTTAATAATATAATGGTCAGAAACAGATGCTGTAATTTTGTCCAGAAATATGAATAAGGCAAAGTTATAGTTACTTTAGTAATATGAATTTTCACTAACTCTTGCTTTCTGAAAAATTACTTAACATTTTGACAAAAATTATTCTTTTTTTTTTTTTTTTTTTTTTTTGCAGCACGGGGGATTGAACTTGCAACCTCGCGCCTGCCAGGGCAGGCGCTTAAGGCACTGAGCCAAACTCCCAGCCCTGGTTTTTTGAGGCAGGGTCGCACTATGTAGCTCAGGCCGGCCTTGCGCTCCCGTTGTAGCCCAAGCCGGCCTCGAACTCACAACGCTCCGCCTACCTCAGCCTCCCGAGTGCTGGGATTAAAGGCGTGCGCCACCATGCCCGGCAACAAAAACTATTCAAATGTATGCTTACAAAAACTTGAGTTTTTATTGTGGATTTTGAAAAAAATTAACGTTCCAATTTTTAACTAGAAACATATAGAATAGCTGCAAAACAATTTCTAGTTAATATTAATTTATTGCTTTGATCATTTGAACAGAACATGGTTCCTTAAATCTTTTATTTGCTCTTATTATTGGAAACATTGTTCATGAAAGGAAACTTAAAAATTAGAATTTTCCTTCTTGTAACATTACAAAATGATGAATGTTGTTTTGTTGATTAAATAATCACAGTGATCATCAGAAATATTATTTCATCAAATTAAAGTGTGAGGCAATATGTTACCAGCCTGCCAAGACTTTTATGCTGTGTATGATGTAGCAAAAGTAAGATTCACGTAAATTTTTAACTATTTCAATTTTAATACAAGTTCCATTGACTTAATTGATTTCCCCGGGCAGAAGGTAATTTTTTGACATTTAAAGAATTCCCATAGCAACATGTTTTTCAATGCATTGTACTCTGTCAATTATGATCATTCCAGTTCATTAGCTGCTGTCTGGGAAAAAAAGGAATGAAGCATAAATACTCCCCACTGATACATTATTTTTGGAGGATTAGCATTATACAATTAGTAAACATTATTAAATGTCCTTAAGTATCATTAGTGAAGAAGTACAGAAAACTGTTTAATGGTTACCCCTCTCTGTGCTCTAAATGAATTGATAGTGCATGAAGTCATTTAAAGATATAAAATATAAGAAGACAAGTATGACCATCTGTTTTATATATTCATTATTCTATGCATTTTATTTTGCATAACTTTTCTTCAAAAAAGAATTCACTGAACTTGTGGAATATTTATAAAAGAAGGTGAATTTTCTACACAAATTTCTAATTAAAGACTTTTTAATAACATTTTAATAGCATTAGTATTGGAATTAAAATATATAGCTTTTATTTTATGTTATGGTACATCCAAATGTATTGCCATTAGGAAATTTGATTTATAATGTAGTCTAAATTCTTACAATGCAAATGATAGAATGTAATTTCTAAATGAATCTTTCTTTGTCTTTGCAATCCAGGTTTGCAAACATATGCAAATTTTATCCTGCCGCAAAAAAAAAAAAAAAAATAAAATAACCCTAGTAATTTATTATTTGGACAGTAGTCCAATGTGCACTATTAAAAAATTGCTTTAAAGCTTAAATAAGCCAAGTTAATTATTTTTCTTTACAAAGAAATATTCAGTTGACTATCTCTCGAAATTATTGCAGACTGTTTTCCTGTGTTTACTGAGAAAGAGTAGAATTTGAGCAATAAACCTAAAACATTAAATATCCATGGGCTATAGTTCAATAGAGACAGTTTATGAAGTAAGCCAGCCAAGGCCCAAAGTAAGTATATGAGAAAGATGTGCTATGTAATTCAGTTGTCCACATAGCAATCTTTTATGACTTATGAATATAAATACCTTACTCCATCAAAATCTCAATATCATATTTTGGAGTTATTAAAATAATTTAAAAGAACATGCAAAGCAAAAATTAACATAATGCTGCTCTGCTTGCATTCGTTGAATATTGCTGCAGTATGTAAAGAAGTCTAGCTGGGCGTGGTGGCGCACGCCTTTAATCCCAGCACTCGGGAGGCTGAGGTAGGCGGAGCGTTGTGAGTTCGAGGCCGGCCTGGGCTACAACGCCAGCGCAAGGCCGACCTGAGCTACACAATGCGACCCTGCCTCAAAAAACCAGGGCTGGGAGTTTGGCTCAGTGGCTTAAGCGCCTGTCTGGCAGGTGCGAGGTTGTGAGTTCAATCCCCAGTACTGCAAAAAAAAAAAAAAAAAAAAAAAAAAAAGAAGTCTTCCTACTCACAAACTAGATTGCATTTGTAAATAAAAGTTCTCCAAATTAAAGTTGAGCACAAGAAAAAGATTTTATGAAACATTCTTATCATATATATAATCCTGCCAAGTAGCATTATAACATAGTATATAAGGTTTCAAATGGAAACTCCATAAAACATGTTTACATGGATGGTACAAAGATCTAGCAACAACTCGAGTATTAGCAAGGGGCTCTTGGATCATGGTTACAGAGGTCTCTGACTGTCTGGATAGCTTAGCTCTGTAAAACTCTTAACTATCTGCTCTAGGGTTGCCTTTCATTTTTGAACCCATGAGCTTGAGATAAATTGTGTCTTCTTGATTCTGAGGATACTATTAAGACATCCTTTCTATAGTCCTGACACAAAAGTACTTGGTTTCTTTTTAAGCCTAAACTTTTCAGCAACCAAGATCTCATATGCCAAAATTTTACAGGCCTCAATTTTTTAGGGTTCAATTTTATAGGTCTCAATTTTATAGGATTTTTCTTGCTGGCCATGAGCAACATTTTTCAAATTATTCAGCTCTACATTTTTGTCTTGCTTTTCATGGTGTGTACGACTGAAAGCCCAATATTAGTACCATGCCACAGCATCAACACTCGTCTACCTTGAACTTTTCTTCATCACATTAATTACTTTCCAGTATTCTTGGTACATGAGCAAAATGTAGGCAAATTTTCTGCCAGAACATATTACGTATGTTTTCTAGCATGTCAATGAAGAAATTTGTCCCAACTAAAACTTCTCAGCCATGCTTTTTTTTTTTTTTTTTTCCAGTACCAGGGATCAAACTCACAATGTTGCACCTGCCAGGCAGGTGCTTAAGCCACTGAGCCAAACTCCCGGACCTATATTTTTTTCAAGGCAGGGTCACACTATGTAGTGCAGGCCAACCTTGCTCACATTGTAGCCCAAGCCAGCCTCAAGCTCAGCCATCTTTTTTACTGCCTGCTTTTTTTATCAGCATTCTAGTCTTCTGAGTGCTGACCTAAGCTTTCCGTCAGGTTTACTGTACAGTATTTCAGGGCTTCTCTACTTGACATCTCCAAATCTTTCCAAACTTTTCTTGAGAACTAATTCCAAATATTTCCAAACCACATGGCCAAGTATTCACAGCAATGACCACCAGCATGGTACCAAAATCTGTCTTAATCACTTTTCACATTGGGAATTTTACTAAAGCAAAATACCCAGTTCTTGCAAATTAAAGGAGAAGCGATTTAATTTTGCTCATGGTTTCAGTCCATAGTTAGCTGAGTTCAAGACAGAAAATGATGTAGAGGTATATAGCAGAGAAGAAGTGGCCTGTGTCATGGTATCTAGGAGAAAGAAGGTAGGAATCTGGGGAGGGTGATGTATCTTTCTAAGTCACAACCCCAGTGAATCACCTGTTTTGATCAGAACCCACCTTTTAACAGCAAGTCAGGCATATTATCCCCATGATTCGATCATCTTTCAAAAGCCATATTTATGAGGGCATGAGGCCTTTGGGGGACACTATCAGTCTATGCCATAACAATGTCATTTATTCTATAGAAAATCCTTTGTTTAAAATTCACAGTTCTTTTTTCTGGCATAACTTAGCATATAATTCTATGTTGTACTTGCTGGATTCGAGTATAATTCATTTCTTATGATGAGTTCTTCCATAAATATTCAGGTAAGGAACTGCTTTCCTAAAAAGAAATATTAAAACTATATCTGTTATTGCAAAACAAATTCAGTTGGCTTGAAAGATTACTGCCAAAACTGTAGCTGATTTGGAGGAACTATTTTGTTTGATTGACTTTGCATGCCTGAAACTGGTAGTCTGAACAACTATTTAGAAGACAACAATATGCAATACAGTAACTAGTGTAGATTTCCTACTGTCTTCTCACTGTTTTGTTTCATTTTATTCTTTTTAGAATTGAAAAAAGAATGCTAAGGCTGTGACTCTGTGGCATGATTTGGTTTGTTCTCCAGCACAGGAATTAGAAAAGAGAGGCAGAAAGAGAGAAAGACAGACAGAGATAGAGATAGAGACAGAGTTAGAAATTGAGATAGAGAGAAAGAGAGACAGACAGAAGCAGAGACAGAGACAGAGACAGAGAGTCAGAGTCAGAATGAAAGTACACTCTTTGCTCATACAGTTTTCTGTTGGTTTTTATTTCACCATTTTATTCCTTATCGGATTGAGCTGTATTTCAGTAAAATCCTTAGATAACTCATGCAAAAACTAGATGTAATTTCTTTTCTTAGTAATTACAGTATTTTCCAATTAGTAATTGCCATATTTCACCATAGAACCTTCCCTTAGAGTGGTCTGTGAATCACTCATCGCTGTTTCAAAAGGAGAGTTAGTAAATGAAATCTCATTTTCTCAGAAATGCGTAGTCTGCACTTGGGTTAAACACTTAATATACTTGTTGTTTTCTGTTTAGTCCTAATGTGTCTACACATTAGATTGCATAAATGTATATAGCCTTTTTAATAATGTATCTATCTTTCATTTTATGTGTACTTGACACATAATAATGGTACAAAATTATGCTGTACAGTGTGCTGTTTTGATACATGTGTACATAGTGTAATTATCTAAAACCACTGTAAGTAGCATAACTTTATCTCATATATTTATTATCTTTGGAGGTGAAATAATCAAGTACCTTCTGGCTTTTTAAAAACACAGTGTTTAATATTAACTATAGGTCTCCCACAATGTGTTGCACGTCATAACTTATTTCTTCTGCTGCTGTGAATTTGTACCTATTGACTAGCCCTCCCATGCTCTCTTACTCAGCCCATCCTTCCATTTGGTAAGTATTATTCCAGTCCCTTCATCTGCAAGATCCATGTTACATATGACAAAAATGGGTACAATCATACAGTGTTTATCTTTTTGGGCCTTGCTTATTTCACTTATGATAATTTCTTCCAGGTTTATCAAAGCTGTAGAAAATTATTTCATTCTTTTTTTTAATGGCTGAATAGAATAAATGTCTCTTCAACGTGTTGATTTCACTTCTGTTGGATATATGTTCAGTAGTGAGATTGATATATTATATGACAGTTTGAAGTTTTTGAACAACTTTTATACTTTTTAAAAATAAAATGATTAACTAATTTTGTCACTATGTTTAGATATTGATCAGTTTCCATTTTTAAGCAGCTGATTACATCCACAGCCTAAACATCTTCTTTATGAAACTCTCACACTCATGAAGCCATTATTCATTCCTAAATTACAAACATCCTACAGTCAGATTTCAGAAACTGAGGCACAGTTATGTTCAGGAGATTGTGAAATTATTCTGATTAACTCTTCAGTAGAAGCCCAGAAAAATCTAGCTAACCCCTTTTCCATCTGCCATGTATCAGCTGCTCTGCGCAGCTCCATCTTGCTGTTGCCCTTTCCCTGGGTGTTTCAAGATGTAAGTAATAAAAGGTGATAAAGAATATGATGACTGCTACTACCAAGTGCCATCCAACAAAAAGGCAGGCTGATA
>RJWM01028952.1:0-24970 GCA_004363535.1 Dasyprocta punctata | reverse complement strand
CTCTTAGCTCTCTCAGGGGCTTTCCCCCTCCCCTGTGCCCTAGTGGGAGGACACATGCCCGGGGCACAGCGGTGACGGCACCGAAGGTGTGCGGGGAGTGTTTGCTGAGTACACATCAAATCTACAGTGCTGGCATCCCCTCACCTTTCAATCGGGAAAGGTACCCACGTAACTAGGGTTCCGGGTGCTGTGGGCTCTTCCCAGAGATTCTTCGCAGGTTCTTGTGGTCTTAAGTAAAGAATTGGACAAGACACACACAAATGGTAGTGAAGTTTTACATTTGGTAAAAGTAGAAAAAGAAGCCTGTTCTGCAGTGTGACAGCAGGCCACTGAAAGAGAACAAGGTCCAAGAGGCGCGGGGTCCCCAACTTCTGCACCCCTCACACTTCAGGCGGACATCACATCTAGGCCATCCTATCAAAAGCCTGCTTGAGCTCATGCGGGAAGAATTGAAGATAGCACTTTCTGATTGGTCGCATGTGTGCTAGGCCCCTGTGATTGACAGGTCACACCCACTTTGCCCAGCTGGTTGGCCACACCCTAGCCTCCTGCCTCACCCTTTCCTGATGGAGATTTGACCAACTCCTTTGCTTTCTTTTCTCTCTTCTTTTTCGGGGGACGCTGTTTTGTAGAGTTGGTGCTATGCTTTTCTTCTCTCCTCTGTGGTCCATTCCTGTCTTTTGTCAATGTCCCGAACCATTTCCTTGAGTGACTTTCCAACTTGCTCCTTATGTTTTTAGTTTGCCTTGGGACAGCGGACGGGACGGCAGAGCCCATATGTATGGAGTGAGAGCACTGTCGATAGTGAAGTGGAATTCCTGCTTGTTGATTGTGGGGTGAAAAAATAAAGGAAAACAAAAACAAAAAACCCAGAAACAAAATGCTTTGTTTCATATGTACTGTTTTTAAACTGTTAGACAGTACAAAAGAAAAAGAGACAAGCAGAAGGGCTTTTCAGATGTTGTTTCTTTTTTTTTCTTTTCTTTTTTCTTTTTTTTTTTTTGCAGCACCAGGGATTGAACTCACAACTTTGCACCTGTCAGACAGGCACTTAAGCCATTGAGCCAAACTCCCAGCCCTAGTTTTTTGGAGCACTATGTAACTCAGGTCGGCGTTGTGCTTGTGTTGTAGCCCAAGCCAGCCTCGAACTCACAACGCTCCACCTACCTCTGCCTCCCGAGTGCTGGGATTAAAGGCATTCACCACCACGCCGGCTCTCAGATGTTGTTTCTAATTAGCTATGAAAAGTCAGTTGGTTCCAGGGACCAATTGATTTCAACAATATCCTTCTTTAAAGCATGCGTGCACTGTTGAAAAGTTTGGCAAAGTCTTTCTGGGGTGTAACAGGGCTGTCCAAACCTAAGACCCCCACACCAGCAAAGGGGTGACCTGAGTCTCCAACAACAGGCCACTCAGCTTTGATAACCCAGGTCACCTTGTTGTGCAAAAGGGTTATCAGCCTGCTCGGGGGAGATGTTTTGCAGGTGAGATCCCCAGGTTAAAGAATGCATGAGTGGCAAGTGTGAGGTCATGAGTTTGATCCCCAGTACAAAAAAAAAAAACAAGAATGTGTGAGTGCAAGACATCAACAACAGCAGCAGGCAGCAGGGCGCAGAGCGGAGCACGAGAATGCAAGGGAGCCTGAACCTTTTTGTATGATTCTTACACAGGTTGTTATCTCATATTTACATTCTTACATGCTAGCCTCATGGGCACTTGCCTGTTTGTCCACTGTTAAATAACGGTTACAGAACTGTATCCTCAGGTGTCCTTAGGCGCCCCTGAGCTTTGAAGCAGTCTGAGTGGTTCCCACATCCCACTCCCTCAAAGGTGGGGGGATATATAAATGTAACATTTACATGTAACAGGGCATAAGTGCCTCCCTGTGCTGAAGTCAGTAAATCAAGAGCCATTTTTATTTTGGGAGGGTACTGGGAATTGAATTCACGACCTTGCACTTGCCAGGCAGGTGCTGTGCTGCTGAGCTGTATCTCTAGCCCCAAGCCATGTGGTTTTGCAAAACCACTTTTTACATATGAACAGTTTCATCCACAAGCAACATCACAGCCTGGCGTGTACCATTCAAGGCCCGGGCCGTATGGTGAGCAAGGGCTTCAGCCTGGAGGGGTAGGTCTGTGGTCCCTGCCCCTCATCAGATGCTACTCCTAGTCACACGCTATTCCTAGTGGTATCAGCAGTCAATTCTTCTGGTCAGACACTATTCCCAGTGGTCAACCACTGCAAGGCCTGGTCAAGGCAACTGTTAAGTCAGTTCCCTGTGAGAGGAGGGGCTTATGTCCTGAACCAAACACCACATGATCAGCTCTTTGGCCACATTCCCATACATCTTGCCTTGGGTCAGCACCCCACAAGGAACACTGCCCTCTCTGTCACTCTGCCCAAGCTGGTAACCAGAGCATTGGCCCCTTCAAGATGGCCCAGCTGTCCCTGTATACATGCAGGGGTTCTTTTTATGTATCACAACCAAACATACTGCCTGCAACACTGCCTATTGGCTTGACCGGTCTGTTCTGGTTCCCAAACCAGAGTTCTTCCGTACTGGGCTGCACAGCGACTGCCATCCATTGCGGGGATGGGTCACAGCTAGACGATTGGTGGATCTGGTCTCTCTTTCCCTTCTGCATAGGGACAAGGTGTCAAGTCCAGCAGTCCATCCTCCCAGACAGTTTCCTGGGCCATGTACGTCATGGGTCCCAAAACTGTTGCCAGTTCAGCTATCAACGGGCTGGCTGAGAAAGGGGCCTGCTGTTGGAAGTACAGCCCCAGTGCGTGAGTGTGGGAGCCTGTGCCACCGCACCCCTGGCCCAAACTGTCCACGTCCGTACTCCAGACCTCTCTCTGTCCCATGATTCCCCACAGGCATGTCATGTAGAGCAGTGTACAGCGCTGCTGTTTTGCAGTCAGGAAATACCAGCTCTGAGCTCCCTTCCACCACTGTGACCAAAACCCACCAGGGCGCTTCCGCTTCCCCTGTTTTTGCCATAGGCCTTGGCCACATCCATCATCGTCCACACTGACGGTCAGGGTAAATGGCAGGGTAGGGTCCAGGACTCCTAGGCCTTGCACCTGGGCAACAGCCCTCTTTGAGTCCTGAAAAGCAGCTTCCACTGCGTCTGTCCAGCCCCATGTTGTGCCCCTTTTGGCCACCTGGTAAAGGGGTACAGCAGGGTACCTCTGAAAAAAACCCAGCAAGCCCACATATACCTGTACATGGTGTACTGTTGTGGGTGGGTCTGGTGCTTTTTTTTTTTTTCTTTTCATTTTGAGACAGGGTTTTGCTATGCAGTTCAGGCTGCCCATGAGCTCACTTTGTAGCCCAGGCTGATCTCAAACTTGCATGGATCCTCCTGTCTCAGCCTCCCAAGTGTTGGGATTACAGGTGTGTGTCACCACTCCCAGCTGTGGGTCTGGTCTTACCTGACCATGTAACACTCAAGAATTTGACAGACAAGCCAGTTCTTTGGATCTTGTCTTTGTCCATGCTCCACCCCCACGTCAGCAAAGCTTCCTTCAGACTGCATGGCGGCTTTCAAATCTGCAAAGCAATCACGATTAACATAATATTATCAATACAAAAGTGACACAGTGTGGCTTGGCCCAGATGGCCAGGTCCTGGGCCACTAGGCCATGACACAAAGTTGGGCTATGCAAATAGCCTTGAGGCAACATCTGGAAAATCCATTACCTGCCCTCCTGGGTGAGGGCAGATTGGTCCTCACTGCCAGCGTCAGGGTGAGACTTCACAGTCATTTGCCAGGCTCCGTCTGGCTTCCGCATGGGCCACACCGAAGGACTCTGTGCAGGACGTGGCACCCCTGCTTTTTCCAATTTCAAGACTGTCTGTCCCATTGCTTCACGACCTCTAGGCAGGCAGTGCTGTTTCACACACACACACACACACACACAGCTCAAGTGGCCTGTGGGAGAGTCAGTGGTGTGTGCTATGGGTTCCCTCGCACTGCAGCTTTTACCATGAGAATTCACAACCGGAATTCTCCCTGCATGGTGATGAGCCAAGCACCAGCCAGGGTGTCCACTCCTAGCATGTGCTCAGCAAGTGGGAAACATCCACATCACACAGGTGTGGGGGCGGTGCCCGATACCCAAAGCCAGCTGGGCCTCTGGGACTGTGCTGTAGCGACCTCCAAGCCCTGCTTTGCATGCAGTAAGTAGTTCCTGCGAAACGGCCTGGGTTGCTGTATATTAGCATTGACTCAGCTCAGATACCCACCACTGCTCATTCACACTGCACATTTTTGGGGACCAGTAAATAGTAAATTCCACATGTGACCTCCGGTCTTCTGGGTCCCCCAAGACCTGGGTACCTCGGCCTGCCTCTGAGATGAAGGGAAGAACTTGAAAGGATTATTTCAAATTTCACACATTTCTTTTCTTCTTCCTTCCTTCCTTCTTCCATTTCTTCCTTCCTTCTTTCTCCTCCTACTTCTCTTTCTATCGTAAACACGTTTCACTGTTTTAGCCTCAAAAAAAAAAAAATTAAAAAAGAAAAAAGAAAAAAGAAAAGAAAAGAAGAAGAGCCGGGGATTTAGCTTAGCGGCACAAGACCACCTGCCTGGCAAGCACAAGGTCGTGAGTCTGATGGGGCGGGAGAGGGATACCCGAACTCACCAGGATGTAAGGAAACCAAATTAATGATCGTTTGCTTGGTTCACTGCTGGACTCTGAAGGCCCAGGTCACTGTCTGGCTCTGTCCTTACTTTTGCATGTACAGCAGTTCACCCATTCATTCACTCAACTGTGTGCTAGAAAGGAAGATCTCAATGGAGGCCAGCCTGAGCGACGTGACTAGACCCTGCCTCAAAGACACAACAAACCAATGAACAAGAAAAAAACCGAAAACGAAAAGGAAAGAAAAGAGAGTCAGTCTCAAGAAGCCAGGAAACTTGATGACACTCTTTCTTTGTACCCCAATATCTTCACCAGTGCCTCTGACAACAGAAATGTTTGCCGATTGAAAAAGAAAAGCTTAAAAATTCAGTGGCCAATCACCGTGTAGCAGACTGGGAGCACTCAACTGCAGGACGAGCCAAGGGACGGGTGTCAGCGAGTGTGACGGCTCGAGCCAGTCAGCGCTCAAGCTTATTACTGTCCACGCTTACTTAGGCTCCAAATGGCTCCAGGACGGCCGGGAAAGCGAGTCAGGCGAAGATCGCGTACTCTGGAGGCCCGAAACTGTATTTAGAGTTAAAGCTGCCAAAGGTTGCTTAGTAACCAGGCAGAAGCTGGCAGCAGCGCACACACGCGTGCGCGGGCGGGTTGCGCGGGTTGGCACCGCCTCGGGGGGCGGGGCCTGACGGTTGCTAGGGTGACAGGAATACAATATGGCGGCGGGCTCCTGAGGCCGGGTGCTGAGGGGCCGCCGCGGTGGTCTTAGCCGGCAGCCGCCTGAGGGACGCGGGACGGGGGCCGCCTCCCTGCTGCCCTTTCTCTGCCCTCCAGGGTGGGCGAGGGGCCGCGGCCGCGCCCGTGTCAGGATGAAGAGTGAGTGGGGCCGGGCGGGGCCGGGCCGGCGGGGCCTGCGGAGCGGAGCGGCCGGGGACGGGACCAGGCGAGGGCGAGGGGTGCGGGGCTCGGCGTCCGCCCGGCAACTGGGCTGCGGCGTCCCGACGTGGGAACTTGGGAATTGTGAGTTTTCTTTTCTCTTTTTTACTTTTTATTTATTTATTTTGGTACCGGGGATCGAACTCACGACCTCGCGCTTGCCTGGCAGGTGCTTGAGCGGTTGAGCTAAACCCCCGGCTTTTTTCTTTTTCTTTCTTTTTCTTTTTTTCTTTTTTATTTCTCTTTTCTTTTCTTTTCTTTCTTTCTTTCTTCCGTTTTTAATATTGCATCGACTGAAATTGTTTCCTTGCGCCCTCGGCGGTGCGTGCTGAGCGCTCCCCGGGGCCTCGCTGCCTGGCCCTGTGCTTTTTGTTACTTCTTTTTGGATCAGGCAGGCTTGGTTTTATATGAACTTTCGAGGTAATCTTTTAGGAAATTAAAAACAGTTCCTGAAAGTTGGGAATTGAGGTTGTCAACCTAGAAAAAGTAACGGAAACGCATTTCACCTACGGTTGGATAGGGTTTTGATGACCCAAGTGCAACCAGCTAGCGGGGTCCGTTCGGGTTTTCCGTTGCTAGACCGACCGTTGTCGCTTACGGTTGTTAGCCCGAGGTACCGCCTTGGCTCAGAAAAGAGTATGTTAGGTCTAGTTGTGATGCTGGGTTCACCTTGTATCCTGTCATTTGCTTTTATTTGCTTACGCTGTAAATTGCCTAACATATTTAAAATAATTCATCTCGTTTACCCTTTACAAACATTTTTATTTTCTTCTGTTGAATGTGTTTAAATGTTTATCGTTTTCATTAACACACGTAACGCTGGAGTTGTATTACAAGATCTGGTCAAAGCTCTGCGCTTTTACAGGGACACATTTCGTCCTGGGGCCCCTTTTCCCTTCCCACATAGTTACTTTGAACGTTTTCACATGTGTTGAGTTGCAGGCAGAGTACATTGAATGTTTATAAATCCTTCAACTTCATGCATTATTTTGGCAGTTTTTTTCCAGTAGGGACCAAATCCAGAGGCGCTGTACTACTGAGCTACATCTTTTTAATTTTTAATTTTGTGATAGGGTCTCACTATACTCATTTGTCTAGGCTGGCCTTAAATTTAGGATCCTCCTGCCTCAGCCGCCCAGGTAGTTGGCACTGCAGGTGCGTGCCATCATGCTGTCCCTTGTGCCTTATTTTTGTGTGCCCACTTGTGCTCTGGTGTTTTCTTTATATTTATTTATTTATTTTTACTGACTTTGTGAGAGTTAATTGTAGATATGATAACATTTTAACACTAATAGCTCAGCAGGTGTCTCTAAGAACAAGGATATTCTCTACATAACCACATATTACTCGTATGTTAATACACATTACCCATATGTGATAACACATAATCATATATTTAGGAAATTTGACATTGCTACAGTTCTGTCATTTAATATGAAATCTGTATTTCAATCTTTCCAGTTATTCAAATAACATCGTTTTTATTTTTTCTAGGATCCAGTCGAAAATCACAGATTGTATTCTGCTGTCATATTTTTTGATCTCACTGGGCATAGTGGCACACGCCTGTAATCCCAGCACTTGGGAGGCTGAGGCAGGAGGATCATTGTGAGTTCGTGACCAGCCTGGGTTACAAAGTGAACTCAAGGCCAGCCTGAACTGCATGTCAAGACCCTGTCTCAATAAGGACCCCCCAGATTTTTTTTGATCTCCTGCAATCTGATACTTTGCATCTCCTGCCTTGTGTGTCTTTCATGACAATAATATTGTTAAAGAATCCAGGTCAGGTGTTTTACAGAGTGTCTCCCAATTTAGATTCGTCTGCTATTTCTTTATGATTAAGGTTTTTTTTTTGGTTCGGTTTGGTTTTTGGTTCTCTGAGACGGGGTCTCGCTGTGTAGCCCAGACTGGCCTCAAACTCAAGGTGGTCCTCCTGCCTCAGCCTCCTGAGTGCTGGGATTACAGCTGTGTACCACCAGGCCCAACTGATTAGTTTTGGTTTATATGTTTTTGGAAGGAATATATCAGGTGACATGTCTCTGTCAGTGTGTCCCTTTACAGGGTTCCTGCTGTCACTTCATCACAGTTTGGGTGAAGCACAGTTTGTCATTGTATCTGTCCGTCATACCTCTTGGACCCTTCATGCTCCATTCTTTAGAGGCAGCCACTCTTACCAGTTTCTCAAAGTGTGTGTGTCTCTTTGTATGTAACTGTTTGCATATAAATGTGTATCTATCTCTCGTTTTTCAAGGGACTGTTAGCCTTATCTGTAGGTGTACGGATATAAATATGTACATATAACTTGTGTTTTATGATTTATATTGTTTAAACTTTTGTGATCTTTGATATATCAGGTATTATTTAACATGGTTTTTTTGTTGTTGTTGTTTGTTTGTTTTGGTCTTTTTGAGACAGGATCTCACTATGCAGTTCAGTCTGGCCTTGAGCTCACTTTGTAGCCCAGGCTGGTGTTAGACTCACAGCGATCCTCCTGTCTCAGCCTCCTGAATGCTGGGATTACAGGTGTGGGCTTTCACATGTGGCTTAAGATTTTCTTTTCTTTTTTTTTTTTTTTTTTTTTTTTTTTTTTTTTTTTTTTTTTTTTTTTTTTTTTTTTTTTTTTTTTTTTTTTTTTTTTTTTGCGACAGGGTATCATTATGCGGTTTAGGCTGGCTTTGAACTCACTATGTAGCTCAGGTTGGCCTGGAACTTGTGGCAATCCTCCTGCCTCAGCCTTCTGAGTGCTGGGATATAGGCGTGTGCCACCACACCCGGCTCTGACATGTTCTTTTAGAAGGTTGTTTTCGTCATTTTCTTGCCTTAGTGGTGACATCTTGATTTTGCTTGTCTTCTTTCTACTTTAAAATTCAGTCTGAGAATTAGTGTAACCTTTTGTCCTTCTGGCTTAAATCCTGGCAATTGATCAAATTTTTTACAAATAGCTAACACAAGAGAAAGCGTTTCAGAGCAAGCAGCCACCGAGACAGAGCTGAGGAAGTGGAGTGACGGAGGAGAGCGATGGTGGGATTAGACGGCAGGCTGGGGGCCGAGGGGTGGGGAAGGGGTGCTAATCCTGTGCTGATCTTCGTTTTAGGGTTTTCTGGATTTACTTCATTACGTGTTTTCTAGACAGTGCCCATGTATTTAGGGTGCATCGATCATTCTGTGGAGTATTACTTTTTCCTTTTTTCTCTGGCTTTTAAAATCTTTTATATTCTTTTTATTTTTCGATCTATATAGTGAGACCCTGTTGGAAAAAGCAAAAACTATCAGTTCTATCCTTAGCTATCTAATCTAGTTGAACTACCAATTTTTCTTCTTTCTGAACTCTTTTTTTTGCGGGGGGCACGGTACCTGGAATGAACCTCAGAACCTCACGCTTGCTAGGCAGGCACTCTGCGGCCAAGCTATATCCTGGCCCTTTCTGAACTTTTTAATGGACTATTCAAACATAAAAAAGAAAAGTTACAGCCAGTCGTGGTGGCACACACCTTTAATCCCAGCACTCTGGAGGCTGAGGTAGGAGGAGCGTTGTGAGTTCGAGGCCGGCTTGGGCTACAACGCGAGCGCAAGGCCGGTCTGAGCTACACAGTGCGACCCTGCCTCAAAAAACCAGGGCCGGGAGTTTGGCTCAGTGACTTAAGCGCCTGTTTGACAGGCGCAAGGTTGTGAGTTGGATCCCCAGTGCCACAAAAAAAAAAAAAAAAAAGAAAAGAAAAGAAAAGTTACAGATATTCAACCCAGTGGCAGTTTGCTATCATATCACAGTTTAAGATCTTGGTCTCTATCTCTGTGTCTCTTTCTCACTTTGCTCAAGGCTGGCCTTGAACTCACAGCAGTCCTCCTGGCTCACCCTGCTTTGCCTGTCTCTCTTAAATGTCAGTGTTTTCATAGCATCAAAGTGGCAAGTAATCTCAGATAACCTTTTTCCATCTTCTCCTTTCCACTGTGTGTCTCACCTTCTATTCATATAAACGGCCAACTTTTTCTCTTAAAATAAAAACCAAATTCAGTAAGAGCAAAACTGGCTTTGTGGGAAGTTTCCAGCAGTAAGTTTGGAGCTGGTCTCTGGACCCCTGCCTACTCAGCAGTTCCATCCTGGTTAACATTTCTTAGCCGACTGGCCGTGGGCCTCTGCGGCTCATGTGCGTGGATCACCGTGTACATGGGGGACAGACACACACAGCCTGGTCGCACCGCGCACGGGGCTTGCCAGGCCTGTGTGTCAGACCCCGAGGAGACCCTGCAAGTGGGTGTGATTTAAATTTTGCATTTTCCGCATCTTGGAATAACTTTATGCTCTTTGTGTTTGCACGATGTTTGGTGGTTCGGGTCCCTGTTTTGCTCCCTCTGCCAGGTAATGCGTTGGGTACCGCGCACCCTGTTGAGGGACCCGATGTGGTTTAGGAATTGGGCCTGAGCCGCTTTGTCTGGCAGCGTGGGAGTTAGAAAGGCGGCCGCTCTTCCCGCAGAGCCCGGGTACCCTCAGCAGCGCCCCCTTCCTCCCTCCGCCTTGGTTTGGATCATCACAGGCAGCCACCAGTGACAGTGCCAGGACTTGAACTGGCCCAGGTTCGCGGTTGCTGGAAGGTGCGTTTGCACCCTCCGCCCTTGGCACCGGCCGCCCTGGCATCCGCAGCCCGCGTGGACATATTAGCGAGCCTTGGTGGGCCCACTCCCCTCTGCGTTCTGCCCTTGGGGCGGGTAGCGCAGCTCCCATCTGGGGTCTGTTGCAGTCCCAGCAGCCAGGGCAGGATTCTCCTCACGCCGGCGCAGCTGTGTGCGCTCTGTGCGTCTCTCACCGCTGGCAAGGGACCAGGTCCTGCCTGACAGCAGGGACTCTGCCAGCGGATCGCTTCTCTTGCCCTGGCCCTGTCATCCCTGGGTCACCCCAGACATCCCTACTGCACCGCTGGAACAGCACGGGAAGCAGAGAAGCGCACCTGGCCAGCCCAGCCACCCCACGAGCTGCCGGCGGTGCCCCCGGCCGTGCTTGTGCCTCGCCCAGGGCAGGGTCGCAGCTGACCTACTTGTCTTCAAAGCAGGTCAGCCTACCTAATTTGTGACGAGACACAAACTGCGGGCCCTGGCGTGAGATCTGGCTCCTTGAGATCCAGCTCCTGGGCGACAGCGCCCGGCAGCCCTGGGCTCCTCACCCTGGAGTGGCCTCTGCTGCGCCCCCTCGGCTGCTGGCCCCTGAGAGCGTTCACTTTTGGCACACAGCACTGGACATCCATTTCTTAAGGCTCCCCAAATGCCCACCTTTACATTTAAACTAAGCTACATTCATTGTGAACATCGAGCAAGATAGAAAAGTACAGTGGAGAACGTTAAAATCGCCTCCAACTCTCCTGGATGCGAATGTGAAAAGTGTATATATTTATATCCAGTCTTTCTCTGTCTGTCTCTTTGTCTCTCTCTGTCTCTGTGTCTCTGTCTGGCTGTCTCTTTCTCTGTCTCTCTGTCTCTGTTTTTGTCTGTCTCTCTGTTTCTCTGTCTGTCTCTCTGTCTCTCTCTCTGTCTCTGTCTGTCTCTGTCTCTGTCTCTGTCTCTCTCTCTGGCTTTTTGAGAGCATGAAAATGCAGCAGTGAGCAGGGGCCCTGCAGGCCCGGGGTGAGTTTCAGACACAGCTCAGGGGTCGCTTGCCCAGCCCGGGACCCAGGCTCAGTGGTGCTGCTCCTGCAGGGGCTGCTGGCAAGCCGTGGCGCACCTACCCAGTGCGCTTCGGGGAATGAGCGTCCCACATGTGCACAGGGGAAGTTTACTTTCTAACTGCTTTTCCTTCCAGACTATAAAGCAATTGGCAAGATAGGAGAGGGGACGTTTTCGGAAGTCCTGAAGATGCAGAGCCTGCGGGACGGGGGCTTCTACGCGTGTAAGCAGATGAAGCAGCACTTTGACAGGTGGGCCCCCGAGGAGCTCTGTGTCAACGGGAGTAAACCCCAGTCCTTAATTCCGTGTGGCGTACAGTCGGATTTCCCTGACCCGCGAGGAGCATGGGCTAATGTTGTATTTTGGGGTTTGTTTTGTTCTTTTATTTTGTATCTTTTAAATTTAATTTTATCTAAATGCTGGTGGTTTTTTGTTGTTGTTGTTTTTGTTTTGTTTTGTTTTGTTTTGGTCTTTCTCAGACACAGGGTCTCACTATGCAGTTTGGGCTGGTTTTGAGCTCACTGTGTAGCCCAGGCTGGTCTTGAACTTCCAGCGATCCTCCTGCCTCAGCCTCCCAAGTGCTGGGATTACCGGTATGTGCCACCACTCCCGGCTTATTGATACACTTCTGATATACATAATAATCACATTCATCGTAGGGAATTAGTACTTGTACATGATCTATCTTGATTCTTCTTTTTTTCCGAATTCCTCTCCCCTCCCTTCAACCCTTCTTCCTGTCCTTCTTTACAAAAACTTTGTTTCCATTTTTTCCTTCCATTCTTTTTTTTTACTTTTCTTTTCCTTCTACTTCCCTGCCCGTTTCCTTTGTCAGTTGAATATTCCCCTTGTCATTTGAATATTTTCTTCCTACTTCCCAATATCTAACATCCATTTTGGTCCTTATTTGTGCTTTTAGTTTCTCACACAGGAGAAGCTGCGATGTTTACACATGTGTGTCTGATTTATTTCACTTAAAATTATGGTCTCAAGGTGCATCCATTTAGTTATAAATGTCTCAAGCTTATCCTTCTTTATGGTAGAGTAGTACTCCACTGTATTAAAAAATACATTTTCATTATCCATTCATCTGATGATGGTTGTCTTGGCTATTTCCAAGATTTAGCTATTACAAATGGTGTTGCTATTATCGTGGTTGTGCAAGTACCACTGTGGCGTGATGCTTTTAATTCTTTCAGGAAAGTACTAGGAAGGGAAATTGTTGGGTCAAATGGAACCCTAGTTTCAGTTTGTTGAGGAATCGCCACACTGATTTCCATAGTCATTCTACCAATTTACGCTGCCACCAACACTGGAGATGGGTTTCTTTTTTCCCCACAGTCTGGCCAGGTTTTGTTATGGGTTGGTTTATGATAATAGCCATTCTTTCTAGAGTGAGATGATCTGATCTCAGCATTGTTTTAATTTGCATTTCTTGAATGATCAGTGATGTTGAGTATTTTTTCATTTATTTATTTGCTATTTGTGTTTCTTCATCTGAGAAGTGTGCATTCATTTCAGATGCCCATTTCTGCATTTGGTCTTTAAATTTGAGAGTGAGGGGTCTGATTTTTTTTTACTTCTTTGTAGTTCTAGATATCAGTCCTTTGAGAAATAGCTGGCAAATTTTTTTTCCCGCTTTGTGGGCTGTCTCTTCACTTTGTTGGTGGTTTCATTTGCTGTGCAAAAGCTGTTTAATAAGATAAGATCCCAGAGCCGGGCGTGGTGGCGCACGCCTTTAATCCCAGCACAATCGGGAGGCTGAGGTAGGCGGAGCGTTGTGAGTTCGAGGCCGGGTTGGGCTACAACGCGAGCGCAAGGCCGTCCTGAGCTACATAGTGCGACCCTGCCTCAAAAAACCAGGGCCGGGAGTTTGGCTCAATGCCTTAAGCGCCTGCCCTGGCAGGCGCGAGGTTGTCAGTTCAATCCCCGGTGCCGCAAAAAAAAAAAAAAAAAGAGATAAGATCCCAGTTGTTGATTTTTTGTAATATTTCCTGTGTGATTGGGGTTTTATTCATAAAGTCTTTGTCTACACTAATACCTTCAAGAAGTTTACCTATTTTATCTCCCAGCAGATTAAGTATTTCTGTTTTAATATTTAAATCTTTGCTCCATTTGGATTTTAGTTCACTGCATGATGAGAGATATGGGTCTAGTTTTAATCTTCAGGATGTGGAGAGCCGGTTTTCCCATTACCATGTATAAAAGAGGCTGTGTTTCTTCCAGTGAAGTTATCTGGCCACTTCATCAAAGATAAGGTGGCAGAATGCACTTGCTGTTGTTTCTACATCTTCTGATCTGTTCCATTGATCCTCAAGTCTGTTTTATTTTTTTCCAGTATCATGCTATTTTTATCACAATAGGTTTGTAGTATAGTATTTTTTTTTAATCTTTTTTTTGTGTGTGTGTTTTTGGAACAGGGTTTTGCTATGAAGTTCAGGCTGGCCTTGAGCTCACTTTGTAACCCAGGCTGATCTCAAATTTGCAACAGTCCTCCTGCCTCAGCCTCCTGAGTGCTGGGATTACAAGTATGCACCACCACACCTGGCTGTAGTGTAATTTCAAGTCAGGGATTGTGGTGCCCCCTTTCTTGCCTTTGTTGCCTAAAATTGCTTTTGTTATTCTGGCCTCTTCTGGTTCCAAGTGAATTTTAGGGTTGTTTTCTCTTGTTCTGTGAGGTATGCTTTTGGTATTTTGATTGGGATTGCACTAAATCTATGTAATGGTTTTGAAAGTATGGCCATTTTCACTATAGTAGTTCTTCCTACCCAAGAACAAAGATATCACCGGGCGTGGTGGGGCACGCCTTTAATCCCAGCACTCGGGAGGCTGAGGTAGGCGGAGCGTTGTGAGTTCAAGGCGGGTTTGGGCTACAACGCGAGCACAAGGCCAGCCTGAGCTACATAGTGCGACCCTGCCTCAAAAAAAGTAGGGCTGGGAGTTTGGCTCAGTGCCTTAAGTGCCTGCCCGTGAGGTTGTGAGTTCAATCCCCGGTGCCGCAAAAAAATAAAAAAAAGAACAAAGATATCTTTCTGTTTTCTGATATCTTCTTCAATTTTCCCGCCCCCCCAGGATGTTATAGTTTTGAATGTAAAGGTCTTTTACTTCTTTCATTGGATTGATTCCTATGTATTTTATTTTTGGGGGTGCTAATGTGAAAGGTGTGGCTTCCCTAATTTCTCTCTCAGTGAGTTTGCTATTTGTGCACAGGAAGACTATTGATTTTTAAGTGTTGCTGTTGTATCCTTCTGTGCTACTGAATTGAGTTATTAAATCCAGAAGTCTTTTGGTGGAGTTTTTGGGGTTTTCTATGTGAGTATCATGTCATCTTCAAAATAATAATAGTTTTATTAGGGCCAGGAGTTTGGCTCACTGGCTTAAGCGCCTGTCTGGCAGGTGTGAGGTTGTGAGTTCAATCCTTGATGCTGCAAAAAAAAAAAAAAAAAAAAAAAAAGTTTTATTTCTTCCTTTCCTATCTTTATTCCTTTTATATTTTTCTCTTGTCTAATTGCTCCAGCTAAAGTTTCGAGGACTGTGTTGAATAACAGTGGAGACAGTGAACATCCTTGTCTTGTTCCTGATTTTAGAGTGAAAGCTTTGACTTTTTGTCCATTTAGTCATTGGCAAATAATGATAATTTAATTTCTTTCTTTCCTGTCCTTATTCCTGTTAATTCTTTGTTGTCTAATTTCTCTGGCTAATGTTTACAGAACTATTTCTAATAGGTTTGTGATAGTGGACATCCTTGTCTTGTTCCTGATTTTAGAGTGAAAGCTTTTAGTTTTTGTCCATTTAGTATGATATTGGCTGTTGGTTTGTCATAGATGGCTTTTATCAGATTGACATAAAGATCATCTATTCCACTTTGCTGTAGGGTTTTTATTATGAATGAGTGTTGTACTTTGTCAAAAAGTTTTTCCACATCTATTGAGATGATCATATGGTTTTTGCTCTTGGATCTGTTAATACGGTGTATTACATTTATTGATTTGTATATATTGATCCATCCCTATATCACTGGGATGAATCCTACTTGGTCATGGTGTGTAATTTCATTGATGATTTGCTGCATTCTGTTTGCCAGTATCTTATTGAGGATTTTTGCATCTATGTTCATTAAGGTGATTAGACTGTAGTTCTCCCCTACCCCGCCGGTGGGTCTTTGTCTGGTTTTGGTATCAGGGTAATGCTTGCTTCCAGGAATTAATTTAAAAGTATTGCTTCCCTTTCAATTTTATTAAAGAGTTTGAGAAGTAGCAGCATTAGGTATACTCTAAATTTCTTACAGAATTCAGCAGTGAATCCATCACAGGGTGGGCTTTTACTTGTTGGTAGGTTTTTAATTACATCTTAAATTTCTTTGCCTGATATTGGTTTATTTAGAATTTTTATATCTTCTTGTTTCAGTTTTGGTAATTCATATGTATCTAGGAGTTTGTCCATTTCTTCTGTGTTTTACAGCTTATGAGAGTATAGGTGCTTGAAGTAAGTATTGGTGAGCTTCTGGATTTCTGTAGGATATGTGGTGATTTTACCCTTTTCATTCCTAATTGCATGGATTTGAGTCTTCTTTTTTTTTCCTTTATTGGATAAGGTTGGCTAAGTGTTATTAATTTTATTTACTCTTTGAAAGAACCAGTTCTTCCATTTACTAATTCTTTGTATTATTGTCTTAGTCTCCATGGCATTAATTTCTTTTCTGATGTTTATAATTTCCTCTCTTGTACAAGCTTTGGGCTTGACTTTCTTTTCTTTTTCTAGAAACTTGAGGTTCAACATTAGGTTGTTTACCTGAGCTTGTTCTGTTTTTCTGATACGGGTATAATTTGCTATAAATTTCTCTAGTAGAACTGCTTTTGTTGTGTCCTGTAAGTTTTGGTGTGTTGTATTGGCATTGTCATTTAATTGTGGAAGCTGTCTAATTTCTTCTTTAGTTTCATCTGTGACCCATTGGTTGTTCAGGATGTTGTTATTTAATTTCCATGTGTTTATGAAGTTGTTGTGGTTTGTTTTGCCATTGATTTCCAGTTCCATTGCACTATGGTCTGATAATATGCATGGGATAATTTCAGTTCCTTTGCATTTACTTTGCATATTCTTTGAGCTAGTATGTGGTCTATTTGGACAACCTCCTATGTGCAGCTGAGAATGTATATTCTGATGTTGTGGGGTGGAATACTATATTTATTCAAAAGTTTGGTTCAGTTCTGATATTTCTTTCCTTTTTTATTTTCTTCCTTTCTTTCTTTCTTTTTGTGGGGGGGTACCAGGGATCAAACTCACAACCTCGTGCCTGCCAGGCAGGTGTTTATGCTACTGAGCTAAATCCCCGGCCTTAGTTTTTGAGACAGGGTCTCAACTATGCAGTTCAGGCTGGCCTTGAACTCACTTTGTAGCCCAGGCTGGTCTCGAGCTCACAATGATTCTCCTGCCTCAGCCTCCTGAGTGCTTGGGATTAAAGGCATGCATCACCACGCCCGGCTCTGAGTTCTGATATTTCTTTGTTGGTTTTTTGCCTAGTTGATCCATGTATTTGTGACAGTAGTTTATTGAGATCCCCCATTACAGTTGTATTAGTGCTTATTTGATTTTTCATGTCCATTAATACTTGTTTTATATTGTCGGGTGCACTGTTATTTAGTGCATATGTTTATGATTGTTATCTCTTCCTATTGAAATTTTCAGTTTAAAGGATATAGTGACCTTTTTTGTCTCTTTTGATCAGCCTTGGCTTGAAATCTACTTTGTTTAAAAATAGAGTAGCTGCCCCTGCTTTTTTCTGGGTTCATGTAACATGGAGTATTATTTTCCATCCTTTGACTTTTTTCAGTCTATGAATTTGTCTGAATTAAATGTGGTTCTTATAGGCAGCATATTGTTGAATCATGTTTCCTGATACATTTTGCCAGTCTGTTTCTTTTGATTGGTGAATTGAGACCCATCTACATTGATGGTTATAATTGATATGTATCGATTTATCTTTGTAATATTATTTTCCTGTTGTTCTGTTTCTTTCCACCTCTGTGCAGTTGCTTGCCTTGTGTGGTAGATACATTCTGTTGGAATTCACGAAGTTATGGTCCTTGTTATCCCTTTCTAACCATTATTTCTTTTCTTTTCTTTTTTGGTACTGGGACTCAAACTCAGGACCTTGCACTTACCAGGCAGGCGCTTATGCCTCTGAGCTATATCCTGGCCCCCGTTATCCCTTTCTGTAATGTCCTTCAGAACATTTTAGAGTACAGTTTTGGTGGTGATGAGTTTCTTCAGATGTTCTTTGTCATGGAAGTATCTTATTTCTCCCTGAATTTTAAAAGATACTTTGTGGGGTACATCAATTTGGGTTGGAAGTTGTTTTCTTTAGGGCTAGAAATACTTTGTTTTAAGCTCTCCTTGACTAAACAGTTTGTGTTGAGAAGTCTGGTGTAATTTGATGGGCTTTCCTTTATCGGTGCTTTGTTTTCTCTAACAGCTTTTGGTATTTTGTTTCTCTGTTGAATTCATGGAATCTTCACTATCACATGCTTTGATGTAGATTTTTTTTTTATCATGGCTAACTGGAGTTCTGTATGCCTCACTTATCTGATGTCAATTCTTTTTACTTGCTTGGGAAGTTTTCTGTCATTACTTATGTGAACAGGTTTTTTATATAATTTGTGTTATCTCCTGCTTTTTCATCAACACCCATCAATCTTACGTTATTATTCTTTGCATCATGTGGCAGCTGCTTGTTTGATTTTTCTCATGGTCCCTTGCTGATTTTTTTTGGTTGTTTTTTTGTTTTTGTCTTTTTGAGACAGGGTTTCACTGTGTAGTTCAGGCTGGCCTTGAGTTCACTTGTAGCCCTGGCTGGCCTAAAACATGCAGAAATCTTGCCTCAGTCTCCCAGGCACTGGACATATAGGCATGTGCCACCACATTAGGCCTTGTACTTTTTTTAAGGAGCTTTTTTTTGGTCTTTATTTTTTTCTTTTTGGTGCCAGGAATCAAGCTGAAGTCCTCATGTTTGGCAGGCAGGAGCTGTGCTGCTGAGCTACATTCCTGGCCCTCTCTTGATATTTTTAAGAAATCTTTTTATTTATTTATTTTTTTATTTTTTTGTGGCACCAGGGATCAAACTCACAACCTCGTGCCTGCCAGACAGGCACTTAAGCCACTGAGGCAAACTCCTGGCCCTGGTTTTTTGAGGCAGGGTTGCACTATGTAGCTCAGGCCAGCCTTGTGCTCGCGTTGTAGCCCAAGCCAGCCTTGAACTCACAACGCTCCTCCTACATCAGCCTCCCGAGTGCTGGGTTTAAAGGTGTGTGCCACCACACCCTGCAGAAATCTTTTTTTTAATGGTCACTAGCTGCAGTCCTGACTTGTACAGCTGATATTCTGTCTTCACATGGGCTTATTCTGCTGCATGTATTGTCAATTGAGTTTTAAATTTCCTGGATATCTGTTTGAATCTGTTTCATAGACTCCATATCTTTGCTGTGTTGGCTGTTTATGGTTTCCATCGTTTTCCTAAGCACCTCTATTTTTTTTTTTTTTTTTGGTCTGTATCTGCTCTAAAGTCACTAAACATACTTTTCATCATATTCACCATCTCTGTAGTTGTCTGAGAAATTATGTCTTGACTTTTCCTAGAGCCTCATTTGTCTTTTTACTTCCACCGTTACCACTTCAGAGAGTCCAAGTGGCTGGCTTTGGAATTGCTCTACCTCTTTGCCTCTCAGTGTCAGTGTCCCCGAGAGCTCTCTAAGTTCCCAGGTGAAGAAAATAAAGATAGAGACAGAGAGCTGGGTCAGGTGGAGCCCTTCTCTGGATGGGAGGAAGAGACTGCTCAACCAGCACAGTGCGTTTATTTATACACCTGTCATACCACGCCCCTTTGCTTAGCCAGCTCCCTTCTTAGGCCCCGTGTCCCCCCGTGTTCTGGGAGCTGAACACCTGTCCCCTCCAGCACTCCCTGCCCTCAGGGCGTTTCTCAGGCACTCTGTGCCCTTGGGGCACTCCTGTTCAGGCACTTGTGCTTTCAGCTCCACACATGTGAATGCTTGCTAGCATCCTGCTCTGGTGAGCTGGAAGTCTGGGTTACATGTTGCTTAAGTGTCTTCTCATTTTCTGTTTTTTAAGTCTGTTTCCTGGGTTGATGCTTATAAATTTCTCATGGCATGTAGCTTTATTGCTAGTATTTAGGACCCTTAGGAAATGGCTGCTTCTCAAATATCTTTCAGGTGTAGCTGGCTTTTGAGTTTAGAGTATGTTGCAAGATTCTGCCTCTTCAGTTTATTTGGGATGAGAAGTTGCTGCTTACTGCCACAGCCCCTGGTTCTTTGGCACTGGCCTATAGTATTTTTTATGACCCTTGGGCTATCTCAGTCTAGGCATACCTAGAAGAACAACTGGTTATAACACTTACGGCTAAAGTGGTACATTCAGCAATAACAATAGCATCAAACACACCTTAGAAAATCACAAACTGTGGTAACTATTAATTTTCCACCTTTACCTGTATGGAGTTAATTTGGGGTTATGTAACAAAATCTAAAATGAACCAGAAAATTATATGCAGTAAATAAGCCCTCAATAAGGGGATTTTACACTCAGGGAAGAAAATTTTATAGTGGCTAAGGGGAAAAAATAGAAGAAGAGGCAGAGATTAGAAGGAAGCCTGAAGGGTAAAGGAGAGTATACAGACTTTGGGAAACCAGTGAAGAAGACAAGCGGGAAAGAGAAGGATGAAATAAAAACAGGATCAGAATGGAAAACAACAACAACAAAAGTAGAAACCATGTTCACACTCATATAAAATCAAGCACAGTCAATATAAAAGAAAATAAAAATAAAAACAGGAAAAGAAAGAAAAAAAATGTCTACTTTAAGGAATATCTCTGCTGTCACTGGTAGACAGAGTGCACAGAGCCAGATCTGTGCTGATTAATCCCAGCAAGCCAGCCACAGCTTTATGGTCAGGCTGTGGGTGATCCCAGTGAGCTTGCACCTTTAGTTCCACTGGGGTTCAGGCTGCTTTCTGGCTCTGAGGCTGGAACCTGATTTGCTCAGCCTGCAACGCTCCATGTGCCTCCTGCTGGCTTGAACTCAGCCGGTTGTCCCCCTGCAGATCTGAACCGAGTTCCACCTCACCCTGACCCTGGAAGCTGCTAGGTGGAGCCTGTAGCTACTCTGAGTTCTGAGCTCAGTTGGCCCCACTCCAGGACAGTGCCCAGCCAGTCGCCCTCTCCTGGAGGAACGTCTGAACCCCAACAACTCACCAGCCTCTGCGGTCTGCTGTGTCCGTGGCTCTGTTGCACTGGTGTGTTTCTCTGTGGAGGCCTCTGGGGTCACCAGTGGTCACCGTATGTCTGCGGGTTCGAGCCCCCCTCCCGTGCAGTGAGTGAGGGTTCGGGGAGAAAGTGCTGCCCGCCTCCTGCTTCATCTGTATGGAGGCCTCTCTCTGCTCTCCCCGTGGGCTTCAGTCCTCACTTCATCTCCTTTTGGGGTCTGGGCCCACTTCCCGCTTCGTTTCCCTCCTCACCAGATCTGGGAGTGGCTGCTTCTCTGCTGTTCCTCCCTCTTTCCGTGGTTTATGAGAGAGGCCCAGTTGATCTGAGTTAGAGCCCGCACTGTTACTGAGTGATCATGACGCCTGGCGTCTGGCCGTGCCCGAGGAGCGTGCCTTTCGGCGTCTGTGTCTCAGGTCGTCCCTAGCACAGGCCTGGGGATGTGGAAGCACCAGTGCGCGGCAGGCAGGAGACGTCCCAGGCCTGGTGACTGCTTTTCTGTCACGCTGAGACGAGTGGATGTTGTCAGAGCAACGCGGCCACATGGCCGTCCGTGCTAGAGACTAGGACTAGGCCTGCTCGCTCTGCTGCCCTTTTGCTCTTCCTGCTGGGGCCTGCGGATGCCATGGCCTGGGTGCTCTTGTCTCTGCACCGCAGGCTTCTGCCCCCGGGCTGTCACTAGCACCCTCTCTGTCATTTCTGAGAATGTTTAATACCGGCTGGACCGTGGCTTAGGAGGGTGGCACTGGGCCTGCTTGTCCGGCTCTGCAGACTTGATGTTCCTCACAGTGAATTTGGCACCTGTGCTGCGGTATCGGGGACCCGGCCTAGATCCCCAATCTTCCGAACGAGTGTACGGCGAGGGCTAAAATAAATGAGACAAGTTGTATGATTTTAGGGCTCCAGGAGGATCAAAGCCCCTGCAGAGTTCTTGACTCTGCAGCTATCATGAGGGCTAAGACAAAGAGTTTCTCGGGATCACCCGTATATATTTTCAAATAGACAAAGAGAGGGGATACTGAGGGAGGTGCTGAGGGTGGTGCCGGAACTGAGCAGGACTTGGGAGTCACTTTAAGGGCATCTCTAAGGAGGAAGGAATGCCAGGAATGGAGAACTATGTTATCTCCAAAATGGCCTTTGTGATGGGACTGTGATGCCCTGCAGAGTAAGAATCTTGCAGGGCAGTCTCTATTAACATAATTGATTATGGAGCCACGATGTCCTCAGCTGCGACCTTCTTTACCTTGCCTTTTGAGGTATCTCTGACCTCATTGGCCACTACAGGTCTTGGTCAGGACCAGTGATTCATAGAATTTCCTTACTATGAAGCAGCTCCCATCACCAGGCAAGGGGCCTAGGCCTAGGACAGGCTCACAGATAAATAAAATGCCAATTAGTAAATTTTAAATCCTGCTCAGAACTGCTTCGTAGTGGTCTCCAACACTGCGGGTGGCACCGTGGGCATCCTGTCCGGGCTTCCTGCCATGGGCCAGGGCACTTCCAGGAATGTGACAGTCGAGCAGGTCCCCAGCTGGCCCTGTCGTGGCAGCCTGGCCATGATGGCCGGTGGCTGTGGCCAGGCTCGCGGTCTCCTGCCTGGTGTGCCCTGGCCTCCCGAGCCAGAGCCCTGGCCTCCCGAGCCAGAGCCCTGGCCTCCCGAGCCAGAGCCCTGGCCCGGCCCTTGCCACGTCCTCCTATTGGGTAAGCCCTGGGAGTGCTTGTGGGCGTCTGCAGCGCCATCCGGCGTGAGGGAGGACTCGGGGCGACCCCGAGCTAGGCTGAGGCTGCGTGTTGGCCTCTCACACCCACCTGCCCCACTGGCAGCCGTTCCCTCCCCTCACCTGCCCCCCGGGTGGAGTGAGCCTTGGGTCGCGGTGCTCGCGCTGCAGCGAAGACGCCTCCTGGCCACCCCCCAGCTCGCTGTGGCCGGTGCAGGAACCCGTCCAGGCTGGTCCTTCTGAGGACAGCTTCTCTGACAGCTGAGTAAACTCTGGAATTCAGAGGAAAGGAACACGAACAAAACCAGTGATGCACAGTAATGTATCCAGCCCGTGCTCCGGATTCCCCAACACATCACTGGACCCTCTGCCTACTAACAGAGCAGAATCCTGCTGCTGGGTGTGCTGGCGTACTCAGGAGGCTGAGGCAGGAGGATCACTTTGAGTTCGAGGCCAGCCTGGGCTACAGAGTGCGTCTGAGGCTCAGACCAAAAGAAACAAACAGACACCTCCAGAATCCTGGATCCTGCCTACTGAAGGAAAAAGAATCTCCCTCAAACATCCTGGTGGTTGTGGGTCGTTGTAGAGGACGATCTCCTCGGGGGCTTGGCGGCTGTGTTATGTGGTTGGCTTGGGGAAAAGTACAGTGTCTGCAGGGCCCCCTGTCACAGGGGACACGGAACGTTAGAAAGCTGAGGAGGCGGCCCTGCTCCTGGGACTCTGAGATGCTCAGAGCAGACCGAGTGGGCTTCGCCGGGTGCTTGGTTCCTGAAACCGATGAGTGTGTTCTAATTAGTAAGCTAAATCATTCATCTCACTGGCAAGTTTAATTAGGTATTTTAGTACCTGCATGTGTATCAATATGTAAGATAAACTGCCAATGATAATTTCAGGGTTCTAGACGGAGAATTTTAAGGTGTGTTGTAATCTCTAAGAATCTTGATTTCAGCTGGTTGTGATGATGTGCACCTGTAATCCCAGCATCGAAGGAGGCTGAGGCAGGCGGATCTCAGGTCAAACCCAGCCTAGGCAAACTAGTGACTCGGTGAGACCCTGTCTCAAAATAAAAAATTTAAGAAAAGGCTGGGGAAGTAGCTCTGTGCAAAGGCCCTAGGTTCAATCCTCAGTGCCACAAATAAAAGCCTGATTTTTGTAAGATAATGTGGTGAGAGTGATTCACCTCCGTCTCTGGTGGGAGAAGTGACAGCTGATTAACCGGTGTGAAGTCTGTGAGCTTTAAAATTCTGGCGATGGGCGATGGGTGATGGGTGACTTGATCAGCCTCATTTTGAGGCCGACCTGCTTTGTCAACGAGCTGTCTGTTTTTCCTGCGCCCCAGTGTCGAGCAAGTGAACAGCCTGCGGGAGATCCAAGCCCTGAGGCGCCTGAACCCGCACCCCAACATCCTCACGCTGCACGAGGTGGTCTTGTGAGTATCCTGCACTGTGTGGGCTCTGAGTATGAAGATCTGGTGGTGATGAGTAGCTCTCTTTTGAGGATAACCATGCTAGACCTTTTAAATAATTGCTTTATAGCTCAGAGAGCAACAACTCTCACTTTATTTCTTTTTATTTCAGTTTTTTTAAGACAGGGTCTCCCTATAGTCCAGTCTGGCTTTGAACTCACCATGCAGCCCAGGCTGGCCTTTGAAGCCAGTGAGCCTCCTGCCCCAGCCTCCTGGCTGCTGGGTTTAGAGCTGTGTACCACTGCGCTGGGCTTCATGTTCTCTTCCATCCCATCTGCGTCCCGTGGCTGACCCGTGTCCTAGAAGCAGACATCCTCAGGGTTCATCTCCTGTGGCCGGCCTGGGCCGCTGCGGCCTCAAGTGTGAATCACGGTGTCCACAGCGAGCAGGCTCGGCTGCGCGCCCACCCTGTCCTGGCCAGCAGAACCCTCTGTGGTCTCCTGTGCCTTCCTCACTGCTGACAGCATTTCAGGGCATTCCTCGTGCTGGTCTGTCTGTAGAGTAGGTTTGCATGCCTCTCAAGGGGGCCAGCGCTCTGGGAGGCTGAGGCAGGAGGATCCCAAGTTGAAGTCCAACATGGGAAACTTAGTGGGACCCTGTCTCTACACACAGAAGTTTTTTTGAGGGGCTGGGATGTAAATGAGTGCAGAGTCCCTGTGTTCAATATCCACTGCAAAAAAAGAGGAGGAGGAGGGGGCTGGCCTGTGCCCTGGGGGGGCCTTCTCCCTGCAGCTCCGCCCTGGGCTCTGCCCGCCGGAGCCTGGCTCGGGCCTGGGTGAGTGCAGGCGGCCACGTGGGGATGACTGAAGCGGAGCGTGCGCCCACAGAACCTGCCTTGGAGCAGTCTTCTTTGGTGTTTGCTTAGCCAACTCTCAGGCCTCTTTTGTCTCTCTTCTAGCAGTTAATTTTATATTTTCTTTTTTTTTTAAATTTTGAATCAGTAATTTATTCTCTTTATTCTCATTTCTTATCTAATTTTATGTTTTCAAACATCTTTTTTTATTTTATGTTATTTTTTTTTTTTTTTTTTTTTTTTTTTTTTTTTTTTTTTTTTTTTTTTTTTTTTTTTTTTTTTTTTTTTTTTTTTTTTTTTTTGTCTTTTTGAGACGATGCAGTTCAGACTGGCCTTGAACTCACTTTGTAGCCCAGGCTGGCCTTGAACTCTCAGTGATCCTCCTGCCTCAGCCTCCTGAGTTCTGGAATTACAGGCATGCACCACCGCGCCCAGCCACTCAATCATCTCTTTTTTTAAGAAAGGCTTTAGCCAGGTCTGTTGGTTACAT